>APFE031501215.1:71992-198775 GCA_000404065.3 Pinus taeda
ATAAACTGAAGGAGAGGGGAGAGGAGGAAGGAAGAGAGAGAGAGGGAGAGGGGTGAGAGAGGTAGAGAAGGGTAAGAGAGGGAAAGAGAGACACAAATATGGAGGGGGGAGAGAGAGAAGGAGATGTTGAAAATAGAAACAAGAATGCTAAATATAGAAGTGCTAAAAATAGCAATGCCATAAATAGCATTTCGAGATACCTTCCTATTTTAGTTAGTCCCTGAATTAAAATAGAGAAGTAAAATTCTAATTTGTTCTTAGTAGCTGTTTGATTAATAATTAATTAATTCATCTTGAGTTAATTAGTTGGAGAAAATCAAACATGAAGTCTATGTGAGGACATGCAACAGTTATCCCATTGATTGAGGAATTTATCCCTTAGTTAAAGAGATAAGGATTAGTTTTAATTTGAGTTGTAATTAGTTAGCTCAGTTAACTGAATTAAGTCCAGTTAGATTAGTTCAAATAGTTTGTTGAACTAATTGTGAGTTCAGTTAGTTAATGCATGCATGCATGTAATTGCTGCACTTCAGATAACTGAATATTCTCTCATAAATAACTCATGCATGTCAGTTCAGACAAAGACCCAGTTGAGATCAGATGATGGAACAGTGTACTATCAGTTGCAGGAATATTCCATGGAGGATATCTCTTGCATGCAGAAGGAGTTCATTCCTTGGAGATTGCGCAGTTACTTTTGGGTTTGGTGAGTGTATGATGAGGCCAATTCACACAAGTGGCAGCATTGGACCCCAAAGAAAACTGCACAAGAAATAGGAGGCTTGGAGGATTGAGGGAAGGCATATCTTGTTTCTATTCAGCTTGTGAGATGAATTCTTCGATTGTACTAAGAGCGGGATAGCTTGTGAGTTGATTCTTTGTGTAATCTGAACATATTTTCCACTTGTATGATAATACAGATAGTGGGACTTTTAGCTGAGGCTTTCCCTAGAGTATTCTTCTATGTTTCATGTGTGATTGAATATTCTTCTCTGTTATATGTGTTCTATTTGATCTTGCTCAAAATCGATTAAGCTTCCGCAAGTTTGATTGTAGAAGTAGATTAAGTATTTTTCTTTAGTACATTGCATAATCAGTTTAATCTACGGTGAAATTTCTACATGGTATCAGAGTAAAGGTGATCAAAGCGAACAAAAATATACAAGAAGGGAGAAGTTCGAAGTTTGAGGTTCCTGAATATAGAAATTGAGTTCTTATCACATCTCAATTTCACCAATGGAGTTCAACAGTTTAAGACTCGAGTATGCCCTTGATGGCAACTTGAATTATATAGCCTGGAAAGATCGCATGGAAGTAGTATTAGAGGATAACAGTCTAAAGGACTTCATTTATCAAGAAGTCCCCAAGCCGGCAGCAGCTAATGCTACAGAGTTTGCGGAATGGAAGAAATGTGTGGCTAGAGAAAGGAGCATCCTTCTAGAGGGAGTTCGAGATCACATAGTCTCGAGTCTCCATGGGAAGGAGACAATTTTTTCGATGTCGAAAACATTGAAAGACTTATATGAGAACAACAACGATTAGAGGAAGCTGGTGCTAAAAGACAAGCTTCGGAAAATCAAGTGTGAAAAGAGCGACATGATCTCTACATATCTGAACAAGCTCACCAACTGCAGGGATGAGCTTGGGAGTGTAGGGATCACGACAGTCGATGATGACATGGTGAGTCTTGCACTCCTCGGTCTTCTTAAGAGCTGGCATAGCTACCAAGACTCGGTCAATGGAAGAGAAAAAATGCCAGATTGGGAATGACTTTGGTCAGATTTGATGCAGGAGGAGATAAGAAGAAGCACCAGAGATGGATCCTCATCAAAGCAAGATGATGAGGAAAATCTAGCCTTAGCGAGTAAGGCAAGGAAGGGGAAAGGGAAGATGTCCCATTCCAAATCTAGTTCTTCCCATGGTGGGAAGAAGTTTGACAAATCGAAAGTGTGATCCTTTCATTGTCATGAAGTGGGATATTATGCTACGAATTGTCCACAGAAGAAATCCAAGAAGGGATCCTCGAAGGGATCTAATGGTGAGGCACTGGTCTCACAGTTTGAGTTGGATTTCTCTCTTATTGAATGCATGGTTTCATCCATGGTGGGATGTGTTTGGTACCTAGACAGTTGAGCCTCTTTCCACATGTCCGGCGACAAGAATCTTTTTAGTACCCTGGAGGAGAAGGATCTCCAGATGTGGATCGAGATGGGCGATGATAGAAAGTACCGTGTTTCAGGTGAAGGTATGGTTGTGTTTAAGAGGGAGCATGGAGCTCCTCTCACCCTGACTAATGTAAAGTATGTACCAGGTCTAAAGAAGAATCTTGTGTCCATTGCAATGCTAGAAGATAAAGGCTATGATGTAGTCTTTAGTAAAGGAAAGGTATTCCTGAGGTATATCGGCACTGGATAGACCAAGCAAATCAAGATTCAAGTAAAGAATCTCTACAAGCTAGAGGTAGATGACTGTGTTGCATTGAGTTCTAAAGTTGAGATGGTGCAGAGCCAAGATGTTGGTAAGCTATGGCATAGAAGATTGGGCCACTTGCACCATGGAGCTGTGAAGATCATGCAGCAGATTTCTACCAAACTTCGCAAGGGAAAAATGGAGAATACGGATACATGCAAAGGTTGTACCTTGGGTAAGTATGCGAAATATTCCTTTCAGGATCAAGACAATAGAGTTGGAGAAATCCTGGAGCGAGTTCACATAGATGTTTGTAGACCATTCTCTATAGCCTCCACTACTAAACAAAGGTACTATGTTATTTTTATTGATGATTTTTCTCATATATGTTGGATCTACTTTATGCAAAACAAGGATCAGACCTTCTTGAGGTTTTGTGAGTTTAAAGCTTGGCAAAGAAAGAATCTGGAAAGAAAATAAAAGCCTTGTGTGATGACAATGGTGGAGAGTATGTCTCTCAACAGTTTAAGGACTTCTACGCTGCAAAAGGAATTAAATGGGAGTTGACGACACCCCATAACCCACAACAGAATGGGGTGGCCAAAAGGAAAAATAGATCGATTGTGGGAGGAGCTTGAGCGATGTTGCATGACCAAAACCTACCACTTCATTTGTGGGCTGAGGCATGCAATACAATAGTATACTTGTAGAACAGAAGCCCACACCGTATACTAGGAATGAAGACACCTATGGAGGCCTTTTCCGAGAAGTGACCAAATGTGAGTCACTTCCGAATCTTTGGATCATCTGTTTATTGCCATGTGACCAAAGATGCCCAGAAGAAGCTAGATCCAATAGCTTAGTTGGGAATACTTGTGGGGTACACAGATACACCCCAAAACTATCGGGTGTTCCTGCCTACCAGTCAAAGGACAGTGGTACACATAGATTTGAAGTTCAATGAGCAGAAAGCCATGCGAGTATCACTTGAGAGGGAGCTCAAGTTGCATGCAGAGGAGGAACTTTTAGTTCCTAAGGAGGAGGAGCCTCATATTGATGCGAAGCAGCCACATGGAGAGGATTCGGGAGTGGAGACATCCACTCATGCTGAGTCTTCTAGAGGTGGGCGGAAATGCTAAAGGGAAGCTGACAGGTTGATGCTGGATGTGTAGGAGAATGTGGGACAACCATCTTCTCAACGCAGATAGAGGAGGTCGCCCGAGCGGTACACTGGTTACATGGCCCTGTTTGGGGAGTGTGTAGAGTCTGAGCCTTCTTCATTTGAGGAGGCAGTGCAACAAACAGTCTGGGTTGATGTAATGGTGGAGGAGTACGACTCCATCATTCAGAACTATGTTTGGGATGTTGTCCCAAGACCTCAGGATAAGTCAGTGGTGAGTTCTAGATGGATTTACAAGGTAAAGAAGGTAGCTAATGGCAGTGTTGAGAAACATAAGGCAAGGTGTAGCCCGTGATTTCTCACAGGTTGAGGGGATCGACTACGATGAGACCTTTGCTCCTGTAGCAAGGTACTCATCTATCAGATCGATGTTGGCACTATCAGCTCAGATGGGTTGGAAGATCCATCAAATGGATGTGAAGACATCATTCCTAAATGGAAAGATTGAGGAAGAGGTGTACATTGAGCAGCCAGAAGTTTTTGAGACCTTCAATCGTGAGTTGCATGTGTGCCGACTCAAGAGGGCTCTGTATGGGATGAAGAAAGCACCCCGTGCTTGGTACACCAGGATCGACAACTATTTCACCAAGTTGGGTTTCACCAAGAGTGAAGCAAATGCAAACCTTTACCACATCATGGTAGAAGGTAAGCCATTGATCATTGTTCTTTATGTCCATGATCTGATTTTGACAGGTGATGATCCACTGATCCAGTCTTGCAAGGAGGACCTTGCAAGAGAGTTTGAGATGAAAGACATGGGTCTTATGCACTACTTTCTAGGCATGGAGGTGTGGTAGAAAGATGGGGAAGTTTTTGTGTCTCAAGGCAAGTATGCCAATGAGATACTCAGGTGATTCCACATGGAGAAGTCCAAGCCCATGCAGACTCCTCTAGCTGGTAACTGGAGGAAGGAGGATGCTACTTCAGGTGAGGTAGTAGCTGCTACTATTTATCGGTAGCTTGTGGGTTCACTTATGTATTTGGTGAACACATGAATAGACTTATGCTTTGCGATGAACCAACTGAGTCAAGCTATGGTTCAGCCTACCAAGCTGTTTTGGAAGGCAGCGCAGCATGTGCTGAGATACCTCAAAGGCACATCCTAGTTTGGATTGTGGTATAGACGGACAGAGGGAGTGAGGCTTCAGGGCTTCACATATGCAGATCAGGAAGGGAGTCCATCAGACTGGAAGAGCACTTCTGGAGGAATCTTCAACCTTGGTTCAGCTGCAGTTTCCCGGTATAGCAGGAAATAGAGGTCAGTTACACTTAACTCAGTAGAGGCTGAATACATGGTTGTCAGTCAAGCAGCATGCGAGGCCATTTGGATGTAGAATATTCTAGTGGGATTGTTTGGTCAAAGGATGGATCCAACTGTGAGCTACTGCGATAATCAGAGTTGTATCAAACTCTCTGAGAATCCAGTTTTTCATGACAGGTCGAAGCACATTGATATCCGTATCACCATCTTTGAGACTGTGTGGTCAAGAGGATCATTTTGTTGTTGTATGTTTCGAATGAGGAACAGGATGCAGATATTTGACTAAGGCGTTGTCAAAATGCAAGTTCAAGTTCAACAGAGACAGGATTGGGGTTACTAATAATCCCTTTCTTGTTGAGAGGGAGTGTTGAAAATAGCAACAAGAAATGCTAAATATAGAAGTGCTAAAAATAGCACTGCCATAAATAGCATTTCGGGATACCTTCCTATTTTATGTAGTCCCTGAACTAAAATAGAGAAGTAAAATTCTAATTTGTTCTTAGCAGTTGTTTGATTAATAATTAATTAATTCATATTGAGTTAATTAGTTGGAGAAAATCAAACATGAAGTCTATGTGAGGACATGCAATAGTTATCCCATTGATTGAGGAATTTATCCCTTAGTTAAAGAGATAAGGATGAGTTGTAATTTGAGTTGTAATTAGTTAGCTCAATTACTGAGTTAAGTCCAGGTAGATTAGTTCAAATAGTTTGTTGAACTAATTGTGAGTCCAGTTAGTTAATGCATGCATGCATGTAACTACTACACTTCAGATAACTGAATATTCTCTCATAAATAACTCATGCATGTCAGTTTAGACAAAGACCTAGTTGAGATCAGATGATGGGACAATGTACTATTAGTTGCAAGAATATTCCATGGAGGATAACTCTTGCATGCAGAAGGAATTCATTCCTTGGAGATTGCACAGTTACTTTTGGGTTTGGTGAGTGTGCGATGAGGCCAATTCACACAAGTGGCAGCATTGGATCCCAAGGAAAACTGTGCAAGGAAATAGGAGGCTTGGAGGGCTGAGGGAAGGCATATCTTGTGTCTATTTAGCTTGTGAGCTGTATTATTCAATTACTGAGAGCAGGATAGCTTGTGAGTTGATTCTTTGTGTAATATGAACATGTTTTCCACTTGTATGATAATACAGATAGTGGGGTTTTTAGCTGCGACTTTCCCTAGAGTATTCTTTTGTGTTTCATGTGTGATTTAATATTCTTCTCTGTTATATATGTTCTATTTGATCTTTCTCAAAATCGATTAAGCTTCCTCAAGTTTGATTGTAGAAGTATATTAATTATTTCTCTTTAGTACATTGCATAATCAGTTTAATCTATGGTGAAATTTCTATAGGAGAGAGGGAGGGAGATAGTGAGAGGATTAGAGAGAGAGATAGAGATAGAGATAGATATGGGGTAAGAGGGAGGAAGGTAGGAGAGAAAGGGAGAGAGAGGAAGGATGAGAGAGATGACTTGCGAGAGAGGAGAGAGGGAGGGATAGAGAGATGGAGTTGGAGGGGGAGAGAGGGATGGAAGAAGAAAGACATAGAGAGTGATAAGTGTAGAGGGAGAGGGAGTGACAGGGGAGATATGGAGAGAGAGAGTGAATGTTTAGGGGTGGGATAAAGAGACAAAGAAGGAGAGATAGAGAGAAGGGGGGAGAGAAGGAGAGAGGGAGGGAGATGTAACATAGTGAGAGAGAGAGAGAGAGAGAGAGAGAGAGAGAGAGAGAGAGAGAGAGAGTGAGGGAAGAGAGAGGATTGGAGGGAAAATAGAGAGAGAGAGAGAGAAAGAGAGTTATGGGGGGAAGAGAGAGGGAGGTAGGAGAGAAAGGGAGAGAGAGGAAGAACGAGAGACAAAACTTGAGAGAGAGGAGAAGAGTGATGGGGTAAGAGAGAGGATTGGAGGGAAGAGAGATATAAATATATATATGGAGAGAGAGTGATGGGGTAAGAGAGAGGTAGGTAGGAGAGAAAGGGTGAGAGAGGAAGTATGAGAGAGTGGAATTGAGGGAGAGGAGGAGAGAGGGAGGGAATAAGAAATACATAGAGAGTGTGCATGTTTAAGGGTGAGAAAAAGAGAAAGAAGGAGAGAAGGAAAGAGGAGAGAAGGAGGGATATAGTAATAGAGTTGGAGGGTGAAGAGAGAGAGAGAGATGTGGGAGAGAAAGGGAAAGAGAGTAAGGAATATAGCGAGGATGTGAGAGAGTGGAGAGAGTGAGGGAAAGATATGGAGAGATAGGGAGAGATGACAATAAGATGGAAGAGAGATAGAAGTGGGGAGAGAGAGAGAGACATAGAGAGAGAGAGAGATGAGGAGGGAGGGATATATGGATAGATTGTTTTGGGGGTGATATAGAGAGACAAAGGGAGATCATGATATATATGGAAAGTGAAGAGAGGGAAGAAGAGAGATATGGAGAGAGGGAGGGAGGGACAAATATATTGACAGATATGGAGTGAGAGAGTATGTGTTTTTGGGGGGTTGAGATAGAGAGACAAATAATGAGAGATGGAGGGATATATAGATATAGATGAAGGGGTGAGAGGGAAGAATATTTCTTGCACTAGATGCATTGATTTCAGTGTAAATGGTGATTTCTAATCCTATTTGATTGCTTGCACTAGATGCATTGAGTTTAGTGTAGATGTGTATTTCTAATGAAATTTGATTTCTTGCACTAGATGCATGATTTCAATGTAGATTATTTCTAATCCTATTTGATTTCTTTCACTAAATGCATTGATTTCAATGTAGATGGTGATTTCTAATCCTATTTGATTTCTTGCACTAGATGCATTGATTTCAATGTAGATGTTGATTTCTAATAATAGTTTATTGCTTACACTAGATGCATTGATTTCAATGTATATTATTTGTAATCCTATTTCATTGCTTGCACTAAATGCAATGATTTTAGTGTAGATGGTGATTTCTAATCCTATTTGATTGCTTGCACTAGATGCATTGGTTTTAGTGTAGATGTTGATTTCTAATCCTATTTGATTACTTGCACTGGATGCATTGATTTCAGCGTGGATGTTGGTTTATAATCCTATTTTCTTACTTGCACTAGATGCATTGATTTTAGTGTATATGTTAGTTTATAATCCTATTTGCTTACTTGCACTAGATGCATTGATTTGAGTGTAAATGTTATTTTCTAATATTATTTGATTTCTTGCATTAGATGAATTGATTTCAGTGTACATGTTGATTTCTAATTTGATGTAATTGGACTTGTGATGGTACATTAATTTTAAAGTGATTGGATTAACATTGTGCATTAATTTCCGTGTAAGCACAAAAAATTATTGACAATGTAGATTGTTTTTTGTGTTATAGTAATTCAACTTATTAATATTGGAGAGAAAGAGACACAAGGTATGATGTTTACTACAATAGATTGAGTTAAATATTTAAATGGTTTACGATTTAAGTTGTCCTTTTCATATAATTGATATGAAAATATGACAAAAGTAACAAGGGTGACAATAAGAATAGTAGAAGAAAATAGTTTGAGATTAATCACAATGAAGACTATTTGTAATTGACTATATTCTTATTATTCACATTTTCTATCATTCAGCACTATTACATTGTCACTTTACATTCAAAATTTTTATTTCATAATTTATCATCATTAAAGCTATTAACAATATTTATCATCTCAATAAACTGAGGTAACTAAGAAAATTTAAAATTAAAATGACCAGATTAATCTGAGACATATTTAGTATATTTAAAATTATTATATTAATATTATATGAATTTACATATTATTGATAAAATTAATCATATGTTTGTTATATTTTCTTTGGCCTCACATGACTGAAACCAACCTAGATCCATCTTAACTCCAGATCTATCAAGCGTCGGGAGGGATTAAATCCCTCGAGATGCAAACCTTTCTTGAAGTTTTGCACTCAAAAATAGGTTTACACCTCGAGATTTTTGATCCGTCTTGGTGATTTTTAGATCTGAAGTTAAGATGGATCTAGGCTGGTATATTGACAACCATAGAAGGAGGTGTCATGTCACTACCCCCTAGGGTTTTGGCCCACAAAACTGGGTCTTCAATTTCAAACTTAATTTTCTCTCAAACAGAAGGAACTAAAGGGCATACCATGTATCAACAAAAACATCTCATCAAGGAGAATCTATCTGGAATCATCTTGACATGAGATTCCATGAATTTCCATATCAAATTTTCTGAAAAAGATTGGGGTAGCTCCTGGTGCTATGTGGGTTGACATCAATAACAACCATCGATAAAAAATATCCCCCTTTGGCATTGATGGCAACATAAGTACTCCCCCTGCGATTATAAGTCTCCTTGGAATTATATTACTAACCTTCCTAGCATAAATCCCCTTTGACATCAATGGAAAAGGGGTAACTCTCCATGAGAACCTACCTCTCTTGCGGATCTGTCACCTACCTTAACTGCCCCTTTCTACTTGACTAGTTAAAAGTTTAGTCTAATGGGAACATGGGAGAATCACAAGATTTTGGCGAAGATACTCAAATGCCTCACACAGTAAAGGTTTGGTAAAGATGTCAATGATTTGTTCTTTCATCACAATGTATTCAACCTTGATGTATTCATTGGCAACTTGTTCTCTAACAAAATGGTACTTGATCAGAATGTGTTTGTTTTTTTAATGCGTCACATGATTCTTGGAGATACTGGTGGTGATGGTGTTATCATAGAATATTTGAATGGTCTCATGAAACTTTACTTGAAGATCGTGCAAGGTTTGTTTCATCGAGAGGACTTGGGTACAACAAGTTGTTGCTGCTATGTATTCTTCTTTCGTAATGGATAATCAGATTGAATATTGCTTCTTTCTCAACCATGAAACAATACAACCAAATAGATAGAAGGATTCTCCACTAGTGCTCTTATGATCATTAACACTTCATGCCAAATCTGCATTGGTATAAGCTTCAGTGGATGGGCCATTTCCTTTAGGATACCCATTGATGTTGTTGGACCCGCCAACATTCAGGTTATATCCCCGATATGAAGTCCCAACTAGACCTCACACCGTTTGGAGTAGGAATCCCAACAGTGGGTGGTAATGTTATGCCTTGATCACAAAAATGTAGAGAGGAAAGTATGATAATTTTGGGTGAGAGGAAGTGTGTGACCTTGCGGAGAGTAAAATATGATGCATGAAGATTCCAACACATGAAGGGAAAAGGAAGTGTGCTCCTTGGAAGCTTGTAATAGTACTCAACTTGAAAGGAACACACAAGTGAAATGAAATCACAAGATAAAACGCAGAATAATCCACAAATTAAAGTGATGATTTAATCCAACAACACATATTCAACAATATTCATACAAATTCAAACAAAATAGTTCATAGTCATATTCGTAAGTTAAATAAAATACATTGCCAATACAACAAGATTAGTCCTACTATATTAAAAACATATGCATGAAAGCATGTTAGCTCTAATTTTATTATTATAAGTGAAAATTCTATCCATACATACACCATTGATGACCAATAGCCCCAATAGTGGAACATTACAATCAAGAACAACTGCTCTTCAAAAGAAGTATACTCTCTCTATGCTATGGAGAAGCCAAGACTCTTCACAATACTCACAAGCTCTTTCTAAGCCTAAGCCTAGCCAAAATATTGGCTCCCAAAAGCCTATTCTATGAGTTATGAGGTTCTATTTATAACAAGAAGGGGGTGACTCTTCAACTCCCCTTTGTGACCTTTGGAATACCCTCATGACTCTTCAACTTCTTCACAAAATGACAGATTACATTACATGGTGACTTTTCATATTCCAATATTGACACTTGGAATTTCACTTACAACATAATTACAAATAATATTGCATTTTCCACTCGTACCCATATAAGACAAAATAGGGTAGAGACAACCTAGCAAGACACAACACTATGATTCTAGAGTTTGGGGGAAGTGTAGCTCAACAACCTCCACTTGCTACTTCTCGGTCACATATTGGTGCCAAGCTTGGTACTGTGTGATGGTGTCCCCAAACTTCTTAATGATGTCTTTTTGGAAGTGGACTTTAGCCTTTGTGGAATCTGGGTACACCATCTTGGAGCCTATATCCAACTCACTGTGAAGCATGAGGAACATTGTATTGACCTTGACAAGACCACCGATGAACTTCTGCATATTGTGTGCATTCAGATCCTAGTCTTCCCTCGTGACTTCTTGTCTTAGTTGCTCTAGGTACTCTTTGACCTCCTGTCAGAATCGGTTCTTGTGTTTAACATTGGTGAGGGAACCAATTGATGGGATCTCGTGTGTTCTCACTAAGACATCCAAACTATTGTACAACCGGACATATGAGTCCTGTGTGCTGCCAATGAGTGAGGTGAGTTGCTTGTTATTATGAATCAACATTCGAACCTTCGATTACTCTAGCTCTTCTTATGGATTCATCTTCTTAACTAAGTTAAGCAGAGCCCCGTTTAACCGCATTGTCTATTCCTGTACATAGGCGATGCAAGCATGTATGTTTTGATATCTTTAACAAACTCTCTGCTCCCTTGTTTGTAGGCCATGCAAATGGAAAATCACTTTATGTGATGACAAATCCATCATAGAGTTTCTGCATGGTTTCTCTAAGTGTTGATACTTCAACAAGTATCTCTCTTCTCATCTACCCCAATGCGAAAACTACATTCTGTGCTACTGGTCAGAGTTGTTCCACCTTTTTTCTTGAAATCCTACAAGTTCTTTTCTAATTGCTCATTCTTAAACGTCAGATACTGAAAATTTGAGCTTGTTTCTCCTGCATAGGCCAAGTTGTTTTCGACAATGGAATTTGGATTCTTCTTGATGTTTGAAACTATCACCCTTTATTTGATGAATGTAGGTGGCACGTGATCATCCAGAAAGTGGTTCCTTTGTGCTTATGTAATCCTATTTTGGAACTCATCGAATGATAGATTGTACACATCCGTGACCTAATCATCATCAAGGAGAACAACATCTCCTTGCTCACTCAAGGCTGAATATGATACTGGAGGTGGTGGAGACTGAGGGATGACCTGTGGTACTCTTGGAATTAGGTCAACATCTTCATGCTACGACTCCTGTTCCAAATAAATGTCTATCACTTTAATTAATTTCTCAATCTATTGAGCAAGCTCCCAATCCTGAATATATTCACCTTCCTCCTCAACTACTGGTTGTTCCATTTCTTCAACTTGTATCAACATTGTTTCCTCTATCATCACACCTTGCCTTTGTTCTTATTCCTACTTCTAGTTCTCTTCTGGTTCTCTCCTCCTCAACTCCTGTTCTTCCTTCAGCTTATTCTCTGTCTCCTACAGCTTCAGTTCTACTTCTTCCAACCTTTGATTTTCTCTCTTCCTCTGCTCTTCTCTCTTCATCTGTTGCTCCCTCTTTGCTTCCTCTCCCTTCGAAATAATAGGACCTACCTTCATTTTGCAGCTTTGATACCCCTCTCGATTGTCAACAATCTTCCTTTTTCCATTTTCCTACATTGGATTGCTGCCTACTAGTGATGTTCTTGTTGCTTCTAGAATTGTTGTTTTCTGTGGAGCAACATTCAAAGTCCTTTCTATATGTTGACGATGTTGGACCCTCCAAAATGTCAAGGGGATCTCCCTAGTAAAAGTTCCATTTAGACCTCAGACTGTTTGGCGTAGGAATCCTAGCAGTGGGTTGTAAGGTAATGCCTCGACCGTGATGTCACAAAGAGGAAAGTAAGATAACTCTGTCAGTAGTAAGGGTGTGACTGATGTAGAGAATCAAAGAATGTGTACAAGAGGTTCCAACACTTCAAAGGGAGAGGAAGGTGAAGGTGAGTTCTGTTATCACTCAGAATTTTCTCAAGGTTAAAGAAAGAAATTTCCAAGGTAACCACAAACCAATATTTTAGGCTTAGGTTCTAGCCAATCTAAGTCCAAAGAGCGCTCTCTCATTATAATTTAACTTTGTTTTGGGTGGGATTTTAGGCTAGTTCTTAGTGTTCATAAGGTGTTGATTTTGGTTGGGTGGTGGAGTTCTAGGAACAGATGGATAGAGCTAGTTTCTTCAAGCCATTGGGCTATGGAGTCAATCAAAGGATGGCTTAATTGGATCAGATCAATCACTAAAGGGAGAGTTCACGGGATAGGCTAGCAAAGCAAAAGGAAAATCTTCAAGTTCTAATGGATGAGGTAGTCCTAACCAGGGTGAAAGGGCAATGAAGAATCCTTAGACTGGAATCAAGATGAAGAACAGAAGGAAATCAATAGCAAAGGGCAACTAAGAATCCTTTACTATGGACCTAAGGGGGGGAAACTATGGAAGTAAGGGAGAAATTAAGAATTCCCAGACTAAGATATTTTAGCAAAAAACAGTGAGAAAGTAAACAGTCAAGACAGAGTGCATTAAAGCTAATTCTAAAATATCATTCCTTGTTTACCATTCAGATTTCATAAAGAAACATGTGAATATTTATAGACATGAAGAGAAAATAGTAATAAAAATGAAGAGATAATACTTATTTGATTTCCACTGTGCACAAGAATCTTGTGAAATGTCTTTAACTTTATTCCATGATCTAGCAAGCCAATCTAGTCTTGATTACAGTAGCTCCTTAACTTGATATGAACTATCTACATAAATGTCTTTGAATCCACCCAAAATACTTCAAATGAAGAAGTATTTATACAAATTCTAAACTGAAATATCTTGAAAAGATATCAAGATTGGTTTGACAAATATCTCAAACTATTTTACACTAATAGAACTTAAATAAAGGACATTCAAAACTAATGAATCTATTGGGCACTATTTTTATGGATTTATGGTGACAAAGAAGAGAAAGTCAAATTTGATAACGACTCTTAATTGATGATGAGGCATCCCAGTCACTAACTGCATCCTTTCTTTGTGCATTCTGCTCCAGCAATTCTCTAGTTTCCCAAAATTAAGCTCCAGTTGTTCACAATATTCTCTGCAAAAAGATGTCAAAAACAGGACTTTGCACAGTCCAAAAACTAGGCTTTGAAGATACGCACTTCTCTCCCTTTTGGTAATACGATTTCTACTCTGATTTCATCTTTTAACCTTAAATTTCTTTTAACTATTTTTCACTTTTATTTTGGATAAACTTCATTGTTACTGGTGAAAGTGTTTTCATCTCTGTTTAACCATTACTGCCTCCATTTTTACTTTTACTGTTTACTTTTACCGCTCTATTTTTTAATCTGTCTTCACTTTGACATGAATCTATATGCTCTATAACTGTCTTCCCTGCTATTTATCTTCATGCTAGCTGATTTACTTGACTTGGTCTTCAATTTGATACTCTTTAACCCTAATACACTTTGATTGTTCTTTACTGTGTCCTTTTACCTTCACTGTATATTTTGGGTTTTTACTGTCTATTTCAACAATAAATCATTTAATTCCATGTTTCATCTACTTTTCTTTTAACTGTATGTTTTATTTTGCATCTCTATTTGAATAGATTTGATAACAATCTCAGAGTAAACAGGTCATATGACTAGTATTAAGATTATTTATCTAAGGCCGTGGTCTTTTGATCGCCTATAAAGTAAAACAAACAATTAGGAAAACGTTGGGTTCATAGGGAGGGTCGTTAATGGATTTTTCGAGCTTTATAGGTCTATGGATTGACTCCAAAGTGATTTCAAGAGGTAAACCATGCTTGAATTGGTTAGCAGAGGCTTCAGGTGGAGCAGAAGGGTTTCATAAGTTTACACACTTGGGTTCTTGGGGTTTGAACTTTAATGGGAAAACTTTTAAAATATGGCACGAACTGAACAGTAGACAATTTGTCACGTATCTGGTGAGCAGTAAGCGGTTTGTTTTGCACAGCTTTTAGGCACTTGGTGGTATTGGGGGGAGGCTGCCCGATTGCATTCATCGAGCGCCACGTAGCATTGGGGCCCAACAAGAAACCACCCATATCGGGTGGGTAAAGGTTGGTCCTTGGAGGCCTTGAAAAATCAATGAGGATCGTTAGATTTGACAGAGGAAGATCAGGCTGTGGTCAATTCATGAAGATGCACGAACGGTAGTGGGGGGGCCCAATGAGGGTTTAAAAGCGGCGGGTTTTAATTAATCATGGATTATGGTGGATTAAGGGCATCGAGGGTGATTTCATTGGCGGATGGTTAGACTTGTAGTTAGCCAAGGATTGATTAATTATGTCAGGTTTTATTAATATAAGGGTTTTATTGATATATACGGGAAGGGTTTATATTTCCTTTTGGGATTTAATACATATATAAGTGTTAGAAATTAATATGAAGATGGTGGAGAATGGGTTTTAGCACTAAGTGTAATGTATCTAATTCATTTTCTTTTCATAAACACATTGTAACTTAGGCTAAAAAGGTAATTTTTGAGGGTTTTTTCGCCTTTTCTTTTTGAGGGTTTTTTTAGCAAAAAGCGTTTACATGGGAGTAATTGCTTTCCCTTAGGAAAATAGAGTTTAAACCTTAGGAAAAGGGGTTTTATGAGGGGAATGAGGGGGAGTGAAGAGTGGTAAATGTTTATGAGGGGGTTTTTTTTACTTAAGGTCTATAAGTCATTAAGCCAAGGGTTTGGTCCCTCCAGAAGTCAGAGAAATGTTCTTAGCCCCTTTGACTTAAGATTTTAGGTACTTAATACTTTTCTTGGCAATTAGTTAAGTGAAAAGTGTAATGAGTGAGGGAGGTTAATCAATTTGACTTTGTGGATTTGATACATGCCCAATTATTATCCATACTTGGAACTTTGATGATGAAGGTGATCAACATGCTTTTATATAACAATCATCACAATTATGCAACCATTCTTCTACTTACCCACCTACTCATCCTACCATTTTTACTTCTATTTATTAGGGTGCACTTAAGCTGGCAAACCCTTATCAAAACATTTTTCTTTTCTTTTACAATGGTATTCTAACTAAGTCTAACCTTATTACATCCAAGGGCTCAGATTAAATAGTTGAGCTCCTCTTATTCACTCTAACTAATCTAATTATCTGCCAAGGTTAAACAGTTTGGTCAGATTTTCATTCTCTCTCTATAAACATGAAATTCAAAACATGGAATAACCAAGATTAAACATTTTGAATATCATGGATTTGTGGCATAGGTTACAAACTGCACACAATCATTTATTTTGCATAAAAAAGTAAATAGTAGTGGCATTTTGATTAGCACACTTCTGGTCTTTTCTTTGTTTGGGGTTCGTATTTTTCATCTTTTTTTACCTTTTTATTCTTTTTGTCCTTTGATTTTTCTTTTAGGACATACCCTCTTTACATTTTTTTAATTTTTTGAATATGGAAAACATTTGCAGAAAGCAAAGGTATGCACATATTACAGGTTTAATCTCAGCCATTCAAAAATTATGACTCCTATTGGTATAGGAACCTAACATTGGCTCCACTTGGGGATGGCATTTCCTTGTGAAATGTCAAGAACACCATCGACTAGTAGCCTGATCCATTGGGCCAATCCCACACATGTATATGCTCTGTTGTATAATCTTTGTGACTGAAAATCTTGAACTGAAATTGTAGCCTTTTCTGCAAACTGAAATCTGATCTATGCTCAGACTATTGAGCTTATTTACACTCGTCTACCTACTCTAGTCTATTTAAAAAGACTGCCATATCAAGTAATAACAAATTTCCAATGCAACCAGTCAAGTAAATGGATACTTAACAGAAGTTTGCATTCCACTTTTCTAGGTAGAAAAGTAAATTCAGAAAATAGCATTTTAACTTTTCCACTAGATTTAATAGCTCTATTGATGAACTTGGCAAACTCTTCTTCTACTGATGACTGCAATACATTGACCAAAGGATAATGGTAATCCTTCCATATAAGATCTTTTGGATGATTTGTAACAGGAAATCAAACCTCATTCCAAACTGCTTCTTGATTTAAGTGATTCTCTAATTGTTTCTCCTCCTTGTTATCCACTACAACCAAGTGCTATGAATGCTCTTGATCTTCATCAACCATATCATATACAACAGGGAAGTCTTTATCATTATCTTTGTCATGTAGAAGCTTGCAAGGGAGTTGCAAACTCTCATTAATTTCAGATGAAAGATCATGATCTATTAAAGTATGTTCTCTTATTTTATTTATATCCAAGGAGAGAAAATTTGAGAGATGGTTTTCATCAAATAAATTTGACTAGTCTTTAATTTCTGAAGAATCCACTACTTGCTGAAGATGCTCTTGTGGATCAATACTTTTAAGCTCTACCACCTCTATCACCAAATCACCGGTCTGCTGTTGATTTTCACTATTGTCTTCTACTTGAGCCAGTTCAGGGAGCTGAATTTCTTCTTTACACTGATCAATTTGTTGTGTTGCAAGAATTGTTTCCTATGGGGAAACTTCATGGACCTCTAAACAACATACATCATCTTTTTCTTCCCGAGGAGAAGATAATTCAAGCAAGGCTTCTACTTTTTCAAAAGGCTTTTCTTCTAAAGCCTCTAATATTTCATAATCCATGAACTGTTCATCATCATAGTAATCTTCCAGATATTGAATAAAACTTTCAAAATTGTCACAACAGTTTTGAATTAGCAACAGAGATGAATAAATTTCCTTGTATTTGTCATGAAATACAGTATGAAAATTATTTAAAGAACATATTCTAGAGGCTGGTAAATTTTCATACCAAGATCTAGCCTTTTCCTCTAAAGTTTCCATAAATATTTTCATAAGAAAATCTTCATAGAATTTAACTTTAAACTCTCGGATGTGCATATGAAACCTTAATAAATGTAAAGCAGCATAATTTCCTATTTCATCTTTAAATAATGGAATATTTTTTGACCAATCAACGTTGGGCATAGGATTTGGAAAACCTGGAACCTTTGACCTGTCCAAAGGAGCATACCTACGTTGTATTCTCGAGTTCATCTTGTAAACACTTTAATGCTAGAATGGAGTCACCATAGGTTCTCAACAGCTCTGGATTCTTTTACTAGTGGAGTCTTGATTATTTGAGGCTTCTTGATTGGAAAATGATCATCATAAGAGTCAGAAGAATGATACTCAAATGTGTAAGGAGATTTTATTTTACAATTTCCAAAGGAAAATAATTAAAAACTAATCTAAGATCTTCTCTAAAATACTATATACATTGAAAACTTTCTTGATGAGAAAGAACATAATGTCTTGGATAACAATCCAAGTTAAAAGCCTAATCTTTTCACATAGTTCTTTCAGGTTCATTCGTCCAGTGGAGTCTTCATTGTAGAATTGATTTTGGAGTTGATTTGGAGTCGCCAGGTGGATGATTTTAACCTTTGTGTCTCTGATCACTGTTGTTAAGGGATAAATTCCCCTAGGGTCTTAGGTTGATACCCTAGCAGATCGGAGGTTATATACACAGAGAAACACACATTCCACACAGCCATGATGCTATTATAAACAAAATCTACGATGAGAGGCATACCTGGGGGTCCTTCGTTTGGGAAGATCCAGCCAGGGTCCAAACCCTCTTGGAGTTCCTTTTGGTCCTTCAACCTGCAAAACAATCAATTCAAGGAAGTACAGCAATATATGGACCAAGCATCATAAAGAAATCATCTTCATAGCATATTGAAAGGTAGTTAGTTACACAATTAAAACAACCATTCATATGTGAATCATAACATTGATATCATAAACATGAAGAAGATTTATATCAGGAACAAAGGCAAGTGTTTCTTTTATTATAGATAACAAAAGTACAGAAAGGAATGATTTCACTTGAGTCGTCCTTTCGCAGGCTCCAAGCGGAACCGTCCTCTGGATTCATCCAGTCACAAGCCTTCAACAAACTCCTTCCATGACTTACTCCATGATATCTCAAGTAGTAGAAAGACATCATCACACAAGGAAACAAGGGTTTCCTATAAAAGGGGGAAGTGTTGGAAGCACTAGGATCTTCAGACCTGGTTAGGGAAAATCTCAGCAGAGTGATCTTTCTCTCTATTCTCTCCTCCCTTAGGCCTTCCCATTGAAGCCTTTTATACTTCTCCCAAAGTAGTTTTTTAGTTGGGAATTCGTTAGGAATAGTGGGGCCACGGGCACTAATAGGTAATCAGCAAGTAAAACCCGCGATCTCTGCCCGAAATTAAGGAGATTTAATTTTTTTAAGTGTTTTAAGACATATACATAGGTTGGGTATACACAGACCCGCATACACATGTGTTTATCTCAAGGAAATTTTGCGTATAGGGAGTAAAACACTGTTTTTTAAATTTTGGACCAGGTCTAGAAGGAGGGGTTGCCCTAGGCCATGAGTGTAGCATCACAAACATCAAGAGTGAGGTTTGGAGCTATAACAGATGCCCCCTAATATATGAGGTTAGAAGGGGTACATGATGGCCGAAATGTATTAAGCAAGTTCATGGAAAGGAAATTTGCCAAAAACTGAGAAGGACTTCACCAGAGTTTAGCCTGCCAAACCACAAAAGGAGATCAGCAAGAAACACTGTCTAAGGTGGGCATACCCATGCTCAGAGAAAGTACAGCATGTCTGCATATTAAGTACAAGCGGATCCACTAGGTATATAAGTATAAAAGACTGGAAAATACATAATGGATCATCTGATCACGATCGAACAAGTACATGTTTGAATATCACATATAAAAATGTCAATGATGCTGAAGGATGAAGCGGATCACTAATATCAAAGACTGATCCCAAAAAGTACCAAATGAACATGATGGAGTAAGATGGTACTACACTGCAAACTCAGGTTCCAGCATATAGAATGTTGCCAGGAATGACTGCAACATATAAGGTGGAATGGTATCAACTAGCAGCAATAGGAGCAACTGTCAAGTGAACCAATGAATGCTGATGCAACCTGAGGTCTTCACCGACCATCGCAGTACATTTCTACACCATGGGAATAGATGATCTGAAGTCAACCATGTGAGAAATCATTTGATTACCGGTCATTGATGTATACCGTTAACAAACACGAGACTACTCACCGATAATGATAATGAGTGTCAAGGTACCCAATACAATCTAACAAGTGTGAATAAATGAGCTGAAGTCGAACACCTGTGAGAATCTATCAATTAGGAGACAATGATGGTTTCCCCTTGTTGATAGCGAAGGATCTGCCACTAATGACTGCAAACCCCAAGGTACTGTCAAATGGACTCTAGATCTTTGCCCTAGAGCAATGAGTCGTAGTCGATAGGGAAAGATCTGCTAGAAGGAAGGAATTAAGGCATCCTTCATCAATCTAGCGTGAGTGTAACCCATAGGCAAATAATGTGGAAGGAATCAGATGAAGAAAAATGTAGTAACCCAACCGAAGCATGTTTCCGGCGTACACAAGATGTGGCTAGTGCACAACAGAAACCCTCTAAACCAACCAATAATCAAAGCTGACACAGAGGTGAGGTATCTACCAATAGGTTCAAATGGAAACCAAGGTGTTGCATGAATCCCAATGTGTGATAATGTAAGCTGACGTTGAACACAAGGGAACCCACTCAGTCAAAGACCCATGATACTGATCGATGTTGAGCACAAAGTGACCTATCAATAATGAAAATAGGGTTAGGGTGCAGCTCTAGGCCTGTCCTCAAAGAAAGATGTCATCGTCAATAAGGACAAGACCCTCCAGACAGAAGTCAATGGAGACCTTCTCAAACCGGCACAAGTAAAGGATGAATATAGCCGATGTGATGAGAGACATGATACTGACAACCAGGGATGGCCGACTAAAAAATGAGTCAAGAGACACCGCAGAGAGGCTGACTCAGGCTAACTTCCCTTGAACAAAAGCATGACTCAATGTGACTATATGGCAGCATATGATGAGTTTGTATAAGCTCGTTGTGTAGGAGGCATGAACGAACCCTCCATATGATTGGAAGAGATAACCAATCGGGGGAGAACTGACTCAATGACAAGGTTAAGGCGTACCTAAGTCAAACTAAATCCCACCCAAATGGAGGAGACTTTGTTTTGAGTGCTTTGTTCAAGGGAGACACGACTGACTCTATTTCCAACAATAAGTGGAAATATTATCCCGTTCCCGCTCTTTTTTGGAATATATAATTTTTTTGTCTTTTTCTTTTAAGCTGGAAAAGAATAAAAGAATGCTATAGTACAGTGGAAAGAACGAGTGTCGGTGAAGCAGATGATCTAGTTCCTAGGATTGGAACAATCCTATGCTCAATGCAGGGAGGAAAAAACTGGTAAAAGACACTCAAAGGTGTGTTCCTTCCATGGGTCAAGGTGTGTCAAATTGCAGAAGTCAAGGGATGCAGGTTTGATTTTGCAGTCATCATGGTCAAAAGTTGGCTTAAACATCAGTCCAAGTGAAGCCGGCTTAAGGCCAAAAGGTGCAAATGGTCAAAATGCAATGCAGTAGTACAACTCAACACAACGGAGCCTCTAGGGTATAAGGCCAGAACTAAGCGAAGAAGCAAAGAGGAATGAGTCTTCATCGCATAAGTCATGGCGGGACTACAAAGGACTCCCGAGCCTACTTAGATTGGAGCAGCATGGGCAACAAATTTCAGTAAGGTGCTAACTACGATGCCCATGAAAAGGATGGCTCTACCATCATGTCATGATTAAAAAATCGGCAAGTGAAGTGGTTTACAAACCATAACATGATGGGATTGAACCTATGGCAAATGTATCGACAAATGGAGGCGAGTATGCATAATGCAACGAAAAATGGCTTCCCTAACCTATATGCTAGTGAGAAAATGATACCTGCCATGACGGGTCAGCAGTCATGGAACCTTCTCGAAACTATTGAAAAAATGTCCAAAATGTATTGAAAATCAAACCATTCTCGACATTCCAAGCTCCCAAGTTAAAAGTTACATGAGGCCAAACAAAATCAATTTTTGAAAAAATTTTGCATTTCCAAAGCCTATAAAATAGTTTTTGGACTCACCATTTTCACCATTTGAGTTTGAAAGCAAAGGAGTGGGGCAAAAGGAGCAAACTTTTCCATACACCAAATTCAACTGTTCAGATCCTTCCAAAATCACCAGGTAACCCTTAAACTTGTCTTGCAATTAATTGTGACTAGTTTTAGAATTTTTAATTTATGTTTTACCGTTGAATTTTTTGTCAAAAATTTCACTGCGGTGTATACGTGGGTTGGATATATGAAACCCGCGTACACACAGGCCCTACATGCGATTGTGTGTAAATGGACCCACGTATACGCCGCGAACATTTCAAACAAAAAAACTAATGGTCTAAAATCATTTTTCTTCAGGATGCCAGTCACTTGGCGAGAAAGAGAGCATACTTTAGTGGATGCTGAGGTTATGAACGATCCCAATGCTTTGGATGCCTTACGGGGATGTGGTTTGCTAAAATTCTTCAAAATGCCAAATATGAAAGCAAACACACGCCTGCTTGAGATGCTCATTCACTACTGAAGCATCGAGGATGATTCATTTATGATTGACCAAATGCCACTCAAGATAGAAGTGGAAGACATTTATTTCATCATAGGCCTTTCCCGAAGGGGAGAGGTAGTACATTCTAGGGGTAGGACATGAGGCAGTCTCTTGATCGAGGACTACGTACATATATATTACCCGAGACATCCAAAAAAGGTTGGAAGTCAATTTCAATCACACATGTGGAGAGTTTATCACTGAGGATAATCTTGTTCACTATAGCTAGAGTGAATGGATCAGCTTCTCTGCACCAAGCATCACGGCTAGCAATGAGCTTGGTGGTAGATTGTCTCACCACCGTGTTTGACTGGTGTACTCCTCTTCTAGCCAGCCTGAAAAGCCAACTTACTTCCATCAAGAGAGGGCAGACCAAAAACTTTGGATACGAAACTATTTTGTGCTCTTTCTTTTTTGAGAGGGTCCCCACACTTCATCCTAGAGTACCAGTTTCAATCAGCACCCCACGAGATCCACGAATGGGTAGGTGGGCTGACTTGATGAAATGTCTAGGAGGTGGGGACGTTCCACGGACTACATTTGAAGATGACTTCTTCTCCTGGTGGGAGCAGCAGATCATTTCCATAGATGACTACCCTTATGCTGGGTTGGACTTCCGAGGAGATCCTGATCTAGTATTACCACTGATCGCAGCATGGGGCGACATTGGTAAGTGTTTTTTGATTTTTATAACTTTTTTGTGATTTTTCATATATAATAATGAACTTTGAAAAACGTTTTTTATAGGATTCAAATGACTAATATGATGAACATGTTCTAGATATTGGGCCGGTACGACCAGATGAGTTTCCACGACACAGACGTCGTGACCGAGGGGCCGAAGAGGCAGCTACAGACACAGAGCAACTTCTACACACAGTTCAACAGTACTTGGTGAGACTAACTCACGGAGTACCGATGTCGGCTGTAGAGGATCTTCCTGTAGATATGCAGCGTCATGTGGTTGGCATGCCACAAGACTGGGTCCGCACCCTTAGGCGTGTGGGCAATGCAGTAGTTGCCTACTTAGCCGCTCATTCTGAGTCGGGGCATTAGATGTACTGGACATGATTATGGGCATTTGAGTCCCAATTTCGTATGTTATTTTGGACAGACTTATGTACACTCGAGATGTTTTATGATATATATATATATAATTCAACTTTTTGATGCTTGATTTTATTATGATGAATGATTGATGTGCCAGTCTAATGCTTAATTAGCGATAGAATCAGCTAACCAATTGTGAGATCTTGGAATGTGCAGATAATTGATATAAGTAAATGATCTTTGCAACAACCTCACCCTTAAATACTAGCAATATAAACATGGATCCCTTACCCGATAAATGTTATTCAATTGTGACACTATATATTGTGGATCAAGATAAACTACCAATGAGTCATTTTCGTAAGAAATTGCTTCAGATAGTAAATTAATGACGGCAGTATACTCAGCCATATTATTTGAAGTGGGATCGATGCATACTCCCCTTGATACCATCAACTGACCAGTTGGACAATAGAGTACCCAAGCTATGGAAGCGAGGTTCTGAGTGTGCCGACTAGCACCATCGGCGAATCCAAAATAGACCAAGTCATCCATCAACACCTACCACAGCAGACCAAAAAGTGTTGATATAAAAAACTCTCGATGAGATATGTACAAATATACAAAATGTACAAAGAAGCCATTGCCTAGCTGCTACTTAAGCAAAGTACTTCTTGAGGTAGAGCCTGTTTTGGGGCTCCCCCAACTTGTTTCTTTCAACATCAATTAACTCCTACGACTCTTTTCCTATAACTCGTTTAATTATGAAGGGACCGTACCACATAGGCTTGAATTTTCCTGCCCCCAAGGTGTCCTTATCTTGATCATAGACCAAGACAAGGTCACCTTCAGAAAATACTCGAGGACGGACAGCTTTATCATACTGAGTTTTAACCCTTTTCTTATGAGCCTCTTTTACTGTGGTAGCATCTCGACGCTGCTCATCGAGATGTTCCAAATGAAGGAGGTGCTCTTCGAGACTAGAAGTCTCTAGAAGGATCTCAACATCCAACTTAAGAGATGGGATTTCACATTCGACAGGAAAGATAGATTCCATCCCATAAAATAACTAAAAAGTTTTAAAACCTGTAGCAGTCTTTACGGAGGTTCGGTATGCCCAGAGAGCCAGATACAACATAAGATTCTAATTGGACCGATTTTTGTCGATTGTCCTTTGCAGGATCATCTTAAGAGTTTTGTTCACTGCCTCGAACTTTCCATTAGCCTAAGGATAATAAGAAGACGAATGTTGTTGCTGGAAACCTAATTTGAGAGCTAATTCAGACATTAATTGATTCTGGAAATGACTACCATGGTCAATGACAATCTCTCTCAGGATACTGAACCTTGAGATAATTTGATTAAAAAGGAACAATGTCGCTGTTTCACTATCGTTTTTATAAGTGGGCATGGCCTTAGCCCACTTCGTGAAGTAGTCTACGACCACGATAATATACTTGTGATTAGCTGCTGAAGGCAGATGACAAGTTGTAAAATCAATACCCCACTTAGTAAAGGGACCGACAGTGACAACGGGAAAAAGAGGAGCTGGATGTGTGCGCATCTTCTGAGTATAAATTTGACAGGGGTGACAGTGTTTGACGTCTTCAACACAATATTTGAAGAGTGAAGGCCAAAAATAACCGACATGCAAGATACTCTAAGCTGTAGCAAGCCCTGATAGATGACCACCACAAGCTCCACTATGGCAATCATTGAGCACTGACTCTGCTTCCTCTAAGGTTAAACAACACTGAAGGATTGAATCAACCCATCGATGATATAATGTATCACCAATTATAACATAATTTTTAGCCAAGTGACGTAACTTTCGGTGTTCATCCTTAGAGAAAGTAGAGGGAAACTTCGAAGTCTGGAGATAGAAAATGATATCTCCATACCAAGGGTCGAGTGAAGAGATGAGGAATAAATGTTTGTCGAGAAAAATTTCCTCATAAATAGTATCCTCTCCACAAGGCAGCTCGGAAATTAGCTCGGCAAAAACCATCGATTTCTTAGACTTAGCGGAAAATAACTCAAGATCAAATTCTTGTAGAATGACTATATATCGATTATATTTGCCCCCAATCACTCGCCTACTGAGGACAAATTGAAATGGATTAACCATTGCTAAGAAAAATGTTTTGTGTAGCAAGATATAATGGCGAAGCCGCTGGACAGCATGGACAGCTTCCAAGGCCAACTTCTCAACAGGAGAATAGCAAAGTTCAGGACCTATCAAGCCTCAACTCAAATAATAAATCACATGCTCTGTGAGAGCATTGTCTTCTTGAACGAGAACCATACTGATGATTGATTTTGCTGCAGTGAGATATAAAAGGAAGTCCCTACCATAATCTGGTGGACTCAAAAGCGGAGCAGAGACTAATGCCTTTTTCAAAGCATTGAACGACCGCTGTGCAAAGTCGTCCCACATGAATGGAACTCCTTTGCATAGCAAACGCATAAACCCTTTAGTGATCTCGGCATAATTTGCTATAAACCATCTTAAGAAATTAGCCTTCCCTTGAAGACTTTGAAGTTTCCGAATTGAGGATGGGGGAGGCAACTGAATTATTTCCTCTACCTTGAAGGGATCAACCCTAATCCCTTCATTTGACACTATGAACCCTAATAACCGACCGGATGTAACCGCGAAAATGCACTTATTGGGATTCAACTAGATCTTGTAAAATCGACATCGCTCAAAAACCAATCGAAGATGACTAGGATGATCAGTTCTCTTTCAAGAACGAGCAGCTAGATCATCCAAGTATGCTTCAATAATATGTTTAATGTTGTGGAAAGCATATGACATGGCCCGCTCAAAAGTAACTCCAGCATTTTTAAGACCAAAAGGTACCTTTCTGTATGTAAAGGTACCCCAGGGACATATAAAATTTGTCTTATGTTGATCTTCAGGACGGATAGAGATTTGATTATAACCAGAAAAACTGTCCATGAAGGAAAAAATCTTATTACCCGCACACTCATCAATAATCTGATCAATGAATGGCGGGGGGTAATTATCTTTCAAACAAGCCTTGTTTAGGTCTCTAAATTCGATGCATACTTGGATTGTTCCTTGCTTTTTATGCACAGGGATTGGATTAGAAACCCAATTGGTAAGAGGAACAGGGTAAATAAAACCCGCCTTGAGCAACTTCTCTACTTCAGCTTTAATGGCTGCTGCTTTCCTAGGATTAACCGATCGAAGCCTTTGACGAACCGGTTTGGCGTTTTCATATGTCTTGATCTCATGTTGAACTATAGAAGGATCAATGCCAGGCATTTCTTCATAAGACCAAGCAAATACATCTCAAAATTCCTTGAAAAGGTCGGTGTAAGTTTGAATTTCTTCAAGGGAACATTCGATTCCAATGAAGAGATTCTCAATCACGTTAGGGTTCCTAGAGATGTTTATAGATATCATTTTTGAAATCACCAACATATTACCTTCGGCACGAAAGTGTGCTGGAGACAAAGGATTTGATACCGTACAAACGTCACTAGCAAAGAGCTTGAAGAACCTAGATTCTACTTCCTGCAATGGAGGAAGAAAATATGAACGATGGTGTAAGTCTTCCCAAGGTCAATCTACACCCATCATTATTTCTAGGATTGCTTCTTCAGAAGGTAAAACTGTATCTAAGCAGTCCATGGTGGAGGTAGAATCGAGGGTCTAGGCCGAGGCCACATCACCACCTAGCTCCTCCTCAGAAAAAGGAGTAGAGTGGTTGTCTGTAGAGTTAATGATAGATTGATATCTAAGCTCAGCTGCAGACATAGGAAATGACATCCCATTGACTTTTCCTTCAGCTAATGTGGTCGTAGGTGAAGGCAAGGTCCAAGGGTCCGAAAAATAATGAGTTCGGAAGAACGCTTCTCGAGGAGACTCCTTAGATGATGAAACGAAATTAATTCTAGCAATAGGAGAGGGAAAATCAAAAGTACCCATCAATGAAGAACGCATCCCAACTCCTAGATTCTCAGTAGGCGGATGAGGGTTATCTACTAAAGGAACAGTAGATTCAGAAGTTGCTTGAGGATCAACTAGACAGTAATCCAATTGATCAACCTTAACGATTTTCCCTTCATGACGAAAGTAAATGACACGAAGCAGAGTCAAAAAAATGGTGTCCATTTCATATACCCAGTTCCTTCCTAAGAGGAGATTATAGTCCAGGTTAGCATCAATGACTTCTACTTCAATATTGACAACCTTCCCCCCAACACATATGGGAAAGGCTGGGATAATCCCATGTGGCTTATGAGAATGCCCATCAAATGCAGTTAGGAGGGTAGGTGAAGGAACAGCCGAAGGCAACCCAATGGCCTTCCAGCATGACATGGACATGACACACGTGGAAGCTCCTTCATCAATAACGGTACAAAAAATGTTAATTTTCCGATATGTAGATTTTATTTGAAAAGCAATATGATGAGGGAGTCACTTTTTGACATTTAACATGTCAAAAGTGAGCACTAAAGAGTTAGTTGGATCAACTACCCCAATCGCCGACAATAAAGAAATTCGTTGAGTTGGACATGACTGGAGAACCTCTAAAGCGGACATGGCACATGGAATCTGAGCCAAATCCTCAACAATGGAGTAATTATGGGCGGCCCTAGAATTAGGATTAATAGTCACGCGTTTAGTGGAACCTTTCGGTATCCATGGTATAGTCTCGACAGGGGGTCGCTCAATATGAAGGTCAGTATTTCTGGGAGTAGCTTTGTCCTTGGAAGTTTCAGCTTCACCGTAATCATGTGACCGAGTGGCCACATGGACATTAGAATCCATCATGAAAACATTTGATGGTTTCTCCCCTTCCTAGCTGCCCCCAGCGGAGGTACCAGTATTTGAATTCGCGCCAGCAAGCAGTTGCTGCCCTTGGGGAAAAGGGTTGGTTAACACAGCTTGAGAACTAGAAGTCCCTTGCTGCCCTAACAAGCGCTGGTCATCCTGAATCTTTGGGCAGAGATGAGTTAAATGGTATCCACTGCATAACTTGCATGGAAACTTGACTTTCTTTCTAGACTCATTTCTACCACCACCAGCATTATTCCCGGATTTATTTGCATCAGCCTTCCCATCCTAACTCTTTTTCTTACCTAGTCCTTTCTTTTTCCCATTGGAATTTTGATTTCCTTTAGGGTTATCAGATTGGACGGCATTAATTGAAGAGGGTTGGGAAGACGAAGGGTTAGACGATGTGACCTGGTTGTTAGGAGCAGTTTGCAAAGACAACTATTGCAATTAGCTCAACAAGTTTACCACATTTGTGTCTACCGATCCAATGATACCATCCACATGGGGACCTGGCTTCGACTTGGATATATCAAGCTTAGACCCAGGAGCATCTGGCAAGATTTTTTGTAGGATCCCAGACTGAGAGTAAATCAATTCTAGTTGCTGGGCCCTAAAAATAGCTTGCTCCTCAGAATAGACTCCGGACATGGAAACATCCTTAGAGATTTCAGGTTGTAAAGATTTCAAAAACCATTTGAGACGATACTCTAGAGGAATTTTAGCTTTGATGAGCCTCTTTCTTCGTCTCCATTCTTGAATATGATCAGAAATGTGAGTTGTCGTGTCCTGACGAAAAGTAGCCAAAAGTTTAGTTCCGACATCATAACGGACAGGCAACTGGAAATGATTTAAGAAAATATTAGCTAAGTCAGCGAAAGATGTAAAGCTGCCCCCTGGCAACTCTATATACCACTTGGCCACATTACCAGTCAAGGTGCGTTGGAAAAGTCTCAACCTAATCGAGTCATCAATAAGGGAGTTTGATGAGCACCACAAATGGAATGTTGTTACATGGTCGCCTGGATCTTCATCGCCCTTTCCCTCAAACTTTGGAATGTCTGAAGGGATTTTGGTTGGAACCGGAGGCCAGGCTAGATTGTATTTGATTGGATCGTTTGTTAATTTCATGAGATCTAGCAAGTTCAATGTTGCCAGAAAAGGAAGCCTAGGAGGACCTTGGGGATTCCACCCAGATTGGGTGGAGCTCCCAAAGTTCTAAAAAGATTGCCCTGGATTTTGAAAGGAACCAGGCTACCCGAAGTAACCAGCAGAACCAGCTGAACCAAAAGGCGAGCCTTGTGATCCAGCAAAACTCGAAGTTTGACCAACTCCGGCCGAAAAACCTCCATAACCGGCGAAGCTCCCTCCTAAACGATTATAAGGAATCGATAACCCATGATACGGATTCCAAGCAGAAGCTAAGGGAAGAATAATTCGAAATGAACTAACTGTGGAGTATGGCCGATTCCCTTGTTGGCCGAAAAACGGATTCCCAATTCCTGTGCCACTAACTGCAGGGTTAGTCCAACCTTGAAAAGGATTGCTGCTTTGTCCTATAGAAGAAAAAGGAATAGATCCTACTATTGGGTTGGAATGTGGTATATGACCACTTCCAAAAGGAAAACCCTGAAATGAAGTCGATCCACCCATCATAGATGTGGAGACACTAAACGGAACTAACGGAATACCCTGTGAATGGGTGCCAAACAGGAAAAATCCAGAACTAAAAGCATTGGCTTGGAGATTTCCACTCGTAGAAGGAATGGAGGTAGACCCAACTAAATATGTGCTAGCAAAAGACCCAAATAAGGAAGCAGAGGGGATGGAAATAGTTCCTACCCCTTGTACTAATGTTGGAGTCTGCATAGTTGTAGCACTTTTAGTAGAAGCCATGCTTCCGGTAGTGGTCATCAATGGTAAGTGTGTAATATGACCTGGACTTGACGGTCTATGCATCGAAGTCCCAACATATTGTAATACTTCTGGATAGTTAGATTGTAGAGGAGAATTCAGAGCCACTAACAACTCTGGGAGTTCTTCTACCTCAATGTTATCTTCCGGTTGAAAAATAACTCGAGAAAGAACTGGGGTGTTCCTCTCTAGTTCTGCACAAGTACTAGGCCTATGCTGAACATTAATGCCCCTGAGTGGAGGATCAATCCCCGATGCGTCAGCTGCCACGGGATGAAACTCACTGGCAGTATTACCTCTGTGCCTTCTAGGAGAAGGCTCTAAACTTGGTGGTGAAATACCACGAAGTCTTCGAGACTATCTAGGTGATCGGTCAGCCACTTTGAATTTTTTATTAAGATCTAACTAAAGACTCAAAAAATTGAAAGCTAGGCCAACTAAAAGCACAGAGCACACACTAAAAAGTCCCTAAAAGATATTAGTCAGTCAAGCAAATTTCGAATATTTCCGCTCAGGGTGATGAGGACCGGACACCAAAATACAAGTAAGTGAAGTAAGGGGCCTTCTGAAGATAGTCTGGGATAATGATGGCCTAGTCCTACCAGCGAAGGTAACAGAGGAAGTTACGCTAACCTCCTAACAACAGCCTGTGCCGGTGAAAGCCCCCAAGCTTCACAAGGGTGCCCTCCAGTAGTACGGGATTCCCCTCCGCAACCACCTATGTAGATCCGTAGGAGTAGCAACTAAGGTTAACAACTAGTGTTAGAAGCCAGGTGGAACAGTCTTGAGGTAAGATCCGACAAGTAGGAAAGGGGGTATCTCTCTTCCTTATCTTCAAAAACCCTCGTGCTTAACTCCCAGATCCGGAGCTTTCCTGGTCTCCCTAACACTATTGAATTTTCACTCACTATCCAAACTCCTATGTTTGACAGTTTAAATGGCCTTGGAGCGTTTTCTCTCCAGTCACCTAATCCAAGGCCCTAAAATATCCTAAAATTTGTTGACGTGTCTAACTTGACAATTATAAAAAGTTCTAGTATATTTTAATTAGCGCTTGTTTTTAAATGGGCTATTCTTTAAGTCAAGGGATAAGCAGAAATGAAACTAGTGGTGTTTTGACGCAAAAGAAATTAATAAAAACCAAACTATATTCAAATTCACTTGTTTTGTTCTTTGATGAAAGAAATTTCTACTAGGTTTAGAGGAACTTCAAAGGCAACAAATTTTTCTTTTCTTTTCTTTTACTCAAGCTTCGCACTCACAAAAATTAACAAAACTATGGATACCTAAAAAGATGCACAAATTTACCCTAATGCAATAAGTACATGCTGATGCAAAACTCAAAACTACTCTTAAATCAAGAGATGAAAGTAACTTGTTTATCAATTTTAATTTGCCACTTAAAATGTTTAGATAGAATATAAGTTGTTGATGCTCATTTTCATCCAAACACTAAAAGCAAGTTTCAAGACAAACAAAAATGCACTTTCACTCGCAAAAAGGAAACTAAATCAAAAAAAAGTTCAAGAAAGAAAAACCAAGTTTTCAAGAAGTTTTCTTCAAAAGCAAAACAAGAAATGACTTTTCAAAAGTGCTCTAAACAAGACTGGAACTTTATGATCAAAGAATAGGCAACAAAACACTTTGCAAGTTTGCAACACAAAACAGGTGAGAACTCAACAAAAAATGTGTTTCAAAATGCTCTTAACAATCAAAAAGTAGTAACAAGAGCTTGGCAAAAAACCAAATGATTGAAAAGACAACTTTCCAAGAAAGTGTGAATCAACAACTTTCAAAAAGCAAGAAAAGCAGATGGTAAAAAAGATATAGTTTTGACATGCAAACCAAAACGTCACCAAAATAGAACTTGACACAAAGATTGAAATCAACCTTTCTGCCCTGAAGACACAGAGCAACCAAGATTCCTAGCAGGAAATCTTGTGTGCTTTAAGCAAAAACGATGACGTTTGCAACAAAAACAAATAAGACCAACACTTTCCACAATCAGAGAGAATTTGAAATCAGATACTTGCTGTAAAACTAAAGACAAACATAGAAATGTAACTGTTCAAAACTGGATCAGACTAGCAGACAGACCTTCAGAAACAAAAATATTTGAAAAATATTGAAAATTATAAGATACACATGACCGTGTTAGTGCACAGCTGCGTGTATGTGTGATTCAGCCTAAGGAAACATGTGTATACGTAGGTTTACTTAAGGAAACATGTGTATATACTTTTCTATAAACTGGAAAAACAATGTATATAAAAGATTTCAAGAAAAAACAAAAAGCAGTCTGAAGAAACTGATCAAACTTACAATTCAAGTTCCTACAGGAACAGACTACACAGTAACAGCAAGCAAACAGACAACTGAGCCCTGATTGGCTTGAATAAACCCAAACTAAGAACAACAATACTTTTGTCCCCAGTGGAGTCACCAAGTCTGTTAAGGGATAAATTCCCCTAGGGTCTTGGATTGATACCCTAGCAGATCGGAGGTTATCTACATAGAGAAACACACATTCCACATAGCCATGATGCTAATATAAACAAACTCTACAATGAGAGGAATACCTTGGGGTCCTTCATTTGGGAAGATCCAGCCAAGGTCCAAAACCTCTTGGAGTTCCTTTTTCTCCTTCAACCTGCAAAACAATCAATTCAAGAAAGTACAACAGTATATGGACCAAGCATCATAAAGAAATCATCTTCATAGCATATTTGAAGGTAGTTAGTTACACAATTAAAACAACCATTCATATGTGAATCATAACATTGATATCATAAACATGAAGAAGATTTATATCAGGAACAAAGACAAGTGTTTCTTTTATTATAGATAACTAAAGTATAGAAAGGAATGATTTCACCTGAGTCATCCTTTCGCAGGCTCCAATTGGAACCATCCTCCGGATTCGTCTAGTCTCAAGCATTCAACAAACTCCTTCCATGACTTACTCCATGATATCTCAAGTAGTAGAAAGAGATCATCACACAAGGAAACAAGGGTTTCCTGTAAAAGGGGGAAGTGTTGGAAGCACTAGGATCTTCATACCTCGTCAGAGAAAATCTCAGCAGAGTGATCTTTCTCTCTATTCTCTCCTCCCTTAGGCCTTCCCATTGAAGCCTTTTATACTTCTCCCAAAGTAGTTTTTTAGTTGGGAATTCGTTGGGAACAGTTGGGCCACGGGCACTAATAGGTAATCAGCAGGTAAAACCCACAATCTCTGCCTAAAATTAAGGAGATTTAATTTTTTTAGTGTTTTAAGACATATACGCGGGTTGGGTAACACAGACCTGTGTACACACGCATTTAGCTCAGGGCAATGTCGCATATAGGGAGTAAAACACTGTTTTTTAAATTTTGGACCAAGTCTGGAAGGAGGGGTTGCCCTAGGCCATGAGTGCAGCATCACAAACATCAAGAGTGAGGTTTGGAGCTATAACAACTGTCCACCATCATAGATCAGATCTAAACCTATAAAATATTTCTGAAGAAAATGTTAGTTCTTCCCGAGTATGGTCGCCACTATGTTATCGCTTAGAATTTTCTCAAGGTTAAAGAAAGAAATTTCTGAGCTAACCATAAACCAATCTTTTAGGCTTAGGTTCTAGGCAACCTAAGTCCAGAGAGGGCTCTCTATTTATAATTTAACTTTATTTTGGGTGGGATTTCAGGCTAGTTCTTAGTGTTCATAAGGTGTTGATTTTGGTTGGGTGGTGGAGTTCTAGGAACAGATGGATAGAGCTAGTTTCTTCAAGCCATTGAGCTATGGAATCAATCAAAGGATGGCTTAACTGGATCAGATCAACCACTAAAGGGAGAGTTCACAGAGCAGGCTAGAAAAGCAAAAGGCAAATCTTCAGGTTCCAATGGATGAGGTAGTTCTAACCAGGGTGAAAATGCAATGAAGAATCCTTAGACCGGGATCAAGATGAAGAACAGAAGGAGATCAGTAGCAAAGAGAAACTAAGAATCCTTTACTATGGACCTAATGGGGGGAAACTATGGAAGTAAGGGAGCAATTAAGAATTCCCAAACTAAGATAGTTTAGTAGAAAATAATGAGAAAGTAAACAGTCAAGATAGAGAGCATTAAAGCTAATTCTAAAATATCATTCCTTGTTTACCATTCAGATTTCATAGAGAAACATGTGAATATTGATAAACATGAAGAGAAAACAGTAATAAACATAAAGAGATAATACTTATTTGATTTCCACTGTGCACAAGAATCATGTGAAATGTCTTTAACTTTATTCCATGATCCAGCAAGCTAATCCAGTCTTGATTACAATAGCTCCTTCACCTGATATGAACTGTCTACAAAAATGTCTTTGAATCCACCCAAAATACTTCAAATGAAGAAGTATTTATACAAATTATAAACTGAAATATCTTGAAAAAATATCAAGATTGGTTTGACAAATATCTCAAACTGTTTTACACTAATAGAACTTAAATAAAGGACATTCAAAACTAATGAATCTATTTGGCACTATTTTATGGATTTATGGTGACAAAGAAGAGAAAGTCGAATTTTATAGCAACTCTTAATTGATGAAGAGGCATCCTAGTCACTAACTACATCCTTTCTTTGTGCATTCTGCTCCAACAATTCTCTCTCAGTTTCCCAAAATTAAGCTCCAGCTGTTCACAATATTCTCTGCAAAAAGATGTCAAAAACATGACTTTGCACAGTCCAAAAACTAGGCTCTGGAGATACGCACTTATCTCCCTTTTGGTAATACCATTTCTGCTCTAATTTCACCTTTTAACCTTAAATTTCTTTTAACTGTTTTTCACTTTTATTTTGGATAAACTTCACTGTTGCTGGTGAAAGTGTTTTCATCTTTGTTTAACCATTACTGCCTCCATGTTTACTTTTACCATTTACTTTTATTGTTTACTTTTACCGCTCTGTTTTTTTATCTGTCTTCACTTTGACATGAATCTGTATGCTCTGTAACTGTCTTCCCTGCTATTTATCTTCATGCTAGCTGATTTACTTGACTTGATCTTCAATCTGATACTCTTTAACCCTAATACACTTTGACTATTCTTTACTGTGTCTTTTTACCTTCACTGTATATTTTGGGTTTTTACTATCTATTTCAATAGTAAATCATTTAATTCCATGTTTCATCTGCTTGTCTTTTAACTGTATTTTTATTTTGCGACTCTGTTTGAATAGATTTGATAACAATCTCAGAGTAAATAGGTCTTATGACTAGTATTAAGACTATTTATCCAAGGTTGCAGTCTTCTGATCGCCTATAAAATAAAACAAACGATTAGGAAAACGTTGGGTTGATAGGGAGGGTCATTAACGGATTTATAAAGCTTATAGGTCTATGGAGTGAGTCCAAAGAGATTTCAGGAGGTAAACCATGCTTGAGTTGGTTAGCAGAGGCTTTAGGTGGAGCAGAAGGGTTTCATAAGTTTACACACTTGGGTTCTTGGGGTTTGAATTTTAACGGGCAAAATTTCAAAATATGGCGCAAACTGAATAGTAGACGGTTTGTCGTGTAGCGAGCAGGCGATAAGCGGTTTGTTTCCCACAACTTTTGGGCACTTGGCGGTATTAGTGGGAGGCCGCCCGATTGCATTCATCAGGCGCCATGTAGCTTTAGGGCCCAACAAGAAACCACCCATATCGGGCGAGTAAAGATTGGTCTTCAGAGGCCTTGCGAATTCAACGAGGATCATTAGATTTGACGGGGGAAGATCGGGTAGTGGTCGGTTCATGAAGATGCACGAACGGTAGTGGGGGGACCTGGCAAGGGTTTAAAAGCGGTGAGTTATAATTAATCACAAATTATGGGGGAATAAGGGCATCGGGGGTGATTTCATTGGCGGATGGTTTGACTTGTAATTAACCACGGATTGATTAATTATCTTGGGTTTTATTCATAAAGTTTATATTTCAAACTTTCGGGGTAGGGTATTAATATAAGGGTTTTATTGATATATATACGGGAAGAGTTTATATTTCTTTTTGGGATTTAATACATATATAAGTGTTAGAAATTAATATGAAGATAGCGGAGAATGGGTTTTAGCGCTAAGTGTAATGTATCTAATTCATTTGCTTTTCATTAACACATTGTAACTTAGGCTAAAATGGTAATTTTTGAGGGTTTTTTAGGAAAAATGGTTTACATGGGAGTAATTTCTTTCCCTTAGGAAAATAGAGTTTAAACCTTAGGAAAAGGGGTTTTATGAGGGGAATGAGGGAGAGTGAAGAGGGGTAAATGTTTATGAGGGGATTTTTTGTACTTAAGGTCTATAAGTCATTGTGCCGAAGATCTGGTCCCTCCAGAAGTCAGAGAAATGCTCTAAGCCCCTTTGACTTAAGATTTTAGGTACTTAAGACTTTCTTGGGAAATTAGTTAAGTCAAAAGTGTAATGAGTGAGGGAGGTTAATCAACTTGACTTTGTGGATTTGATACATGCCCAATTATTATCCATACTTGGAACTTTGATGATGACAGTGATCAACATGCTTTTATCTAACAATCATCACAATTCTGCAACCATTCTTCTACTTACCCACCAACTCATCCTACCATTTTTACTTCTCTTTATTAGGGTGCACTTAAGCTGGCAAACCATTATCAAAACATTTTTCTTTTATTTTACAATGGTATTCTAACTAAGTCTAACCTTATTACATCCAAGGGCTCAAATTAAACAGTTGAGCTCCTTTTATTCACTCTACCTAATCTAATTATCTGCTAAGGTTAAACAGTTTGGTCAGATTTTCATTCTCTATCTATAAACATGAAATTCAAAACATGGAATAACCAATATTAAACATTTTGACTATAATGGATTTGTGGCATAGGTTACAAACTGCACACCATCATTTATTTTGCATAAAAAAGTAAATAGTAGTGGCATTTTGACTAGCACACTCTCCTGGTCTTTTCTTTGTTTGGGGTTCATATTTTTCATCTTTTTTTACCTTTTTATTCTTTTTGTCCTTTGATTTTTCTTTTAGGACATACCCTCTTTACATTTTTTTAATTTTTTGAATATGGAAAACATTTGCAGAAAGCAAAGGTATGCACATATTACAAATTTAATCTCAGCCATTCAAAAATTATGACTCCTATTGGTATAGGAACCTAACAAGTTCCAGGTTGAAAGGGATCAGTCTCAACTCGGCTAGGAAAACACCACGCAAAAGAAATGCACAACTTCTGATGGAGCAGTCCACTTGGATGCAACATTCACAACAACAAGGCAAGATAACATGAACAACACTCATAGATCAGTCTGAGAAGAGTGTGACGGTTGATATAGCAAAGGTTCATGAGAAAGGTATATGTAATGTCTGATAGAGCAGTGGACATGGACGATGACAATATTAACAACATATGCAACACATTAACAACAAGATTCATATAATTGCATACAAATCAATTTATATACAAGTACGTAAGTTAGACAACATATATCATTAAGGCAACCAAAACAGTCCAACTACAATAACTACATATGCATGAAAATGTGTTGGCTCTTATTATTAAAGAAGTATAAGTCACAATCATACAATACACTATGTAAACCTGCTAGCCCCAACAGTGGAACGTTACAACCACATCTGCCTGCTCCTCCAAAGAGATGTACTAGCTCTATGTAGTGGAGAAGCCAAGGCACGTTACAATACTGTCCAAGCCTTCTTCAAGATAGTCTTAGTAGAAGCTTGGCTGACCAAAAGCCTATACAATGAGTTATGAGGGACTATTTATAGAAAAGAGTGGGGTGACTCTTGACATTCCCCTTTGTGACAGTTCAACTACCCTCATGACTCTTCACCTACTCTATGACTGTTACATCTAACTGTTGATGCTCGACTTACACTGGACATGACTCAACATTACAATGCACATGTACTCATGTGAGACAACATGGCTTGAGCAAGCCTTGCAAGACATCACTGACACTCGGTCCACTATGATGAGACCAACTCTTTGACATGCTTGTGATGGTGAAGGTGGTGAGCTGATGTGAAGCTTGGTCATCCGTGATGGTGCGCATGAACCTCATGGTGACATCTTGCTGAAGCAAACTATTGCCTCCATTATAACCGGTGCATTGGTTCGGCCCCTTCATTCAACTCATCTGCTAACATGCACATGGTCTTCTTGGGTATGGTTGAACCAGTAACACACTGATGCATAGTGTCCATGCTGATCTTCAAGTGTTTGTTGGTGGTCATGCGCATCAACTTGATGAATTACATGTTCAGCCCCAGTTGGACTTGCTTCTTGTATTTGCCTTGGTGAGTGTGTTGAATGGGTTGGATTGCATGCATGCGCTCAACAACATGCATGCTACTAGATACCTTGCATGCGATAAATAACATTGCTCACCATGTTTTCTCTGTGTCAGCAGCTGGGATAGATCCTTAACTCATACTGGTGTATTTTCATCTGCGAGTGCATGTTGCACCCACTGTTGTTCCTGTTCCTTCTACAACTCATTGGACTGTTTGTGAAGCTTCATGTTCTTCCTGAGTTGTTGCTTCAACACATGCAACTCCTTCTTTGTTCCATCTTCTATCTTCATGTGATCTTCATGTCATGACGTCACTTCATAGCCTGAGTCTCCAACGTTGATTTCATTATCAATGGATCTGCTTGATCTTGTAACTTTGCTCTACCTCTATGTTGTCAACAACCTTCCTCTTGCATTTGTTGCATTCAGTATGCTGCCTTCAACTGTTTCACATGATGCTGCTGCTTGATGTCCTTTTCCATGAACAAATTGATGTCTTTGTGAGTAGGTAAGCCCATGGACACTTGATCGATTGCATCCCCAAGCATGATCTGAACAGTGTCTTCATATCTACTCTCTTAGAAACCATTGTAACTGTACTGCTAAGAGGCAGATGAACACTTGTGATACCTAGAGACATGGAAACATTCATATAAAGCAATCTGTTAGTCAAAAACCAAAATGAACATGAGAACTGACTTGCAACATACCTGGGTGAATGATCATGAAGGTTGTACAATTTTGGTCAAGAGGTTGGGAGACCGACTACTAAGACTCCACAAGGCATAGTTTGAGCTACTAAGATACTGAATGACTACTACAAATGCACAATGCACAGTCCAATCTAGCTGCTGACTGCTAGGATTGTGCAATGCGCAATTCCAGCTAGGAAGGACTGCTGGCCTAGGGACATATTTGCGCAATTTGTTGGGCCAAGCAGCCACTGTGCTCCAGAAATGCACAAAATAGTCTTGGAGGCCAGTACTGAGCAAGAATGCTCAAATCTGGAGAGGAAGGTGAGCCTTCCTTTCCTAGATTGTGCAATGCATCCTTGGTGAAGGCAGAGCCCGGTCTAAGGTTGGCCCGAGTTGCCGACGGGAAACAGAAAGTGATTAAGTCAATGAATGCATGGTGACACTAAGTGATATCATAAGTGATTAATCGTTCATGTAAAGCATGACTTAAAGATTCAACAAATAGATCAACATGCATGCGGGTGAGGCAGTTTGCTGGTTGGGCAAACGTCCGTGAAAAACAGTTTCATGCATGCGACAATAGTGAGATTCCAACGAAAACTGAAACAAAGCTAGGAAAACCTAGAATACATGTAAATGACAACAAGCATTCAAAGAATTCAAGCAAACAATACTTGCACAAGAAAAAACACAAAAAGTGACAAAAATGCAACACAAGTCATGGGAAGCGAGATTACCCCAAAATAGTTGAGCTGAAGGTGTCAAATGCTCCTAGATGTGATGTGGGATGTCAGAGCTGAAGGTTGATGTGAGGAATGAGCTCTGCAGTGTTTGGTTGATGATTTTTGATAACATCGAGGTTGTGACACACATGCCACAAATCTATGGGAAGCAACACTTGGTGGGAGGTTTCTGGATTGCTCCTTGCATGTAACCTCCAACTGCTAAACATAGATCCCTGAAACAAGGGATGCCTTTGCATCCAGCCTTGGGAAAAGCAGTCCATGCACGCAAGACTATTTTTCTCAGTCGCGGAGGGAACCAATCAACTCAGATGCACATGCAAGGGACAGCTTGATTGCTAGAAAAAATGTGCATTTCTAGCTAGGAGCTGGTCTGGCTGCCCAGGATATTTGTGCAATTTCTGGGCAGAGCAACTGACTGCTACCCATATTTGGGCATATCCTAGTCTGAATAGCCTACTGCTAGGAAAATTCGCACAAATCCTCTTGGGATGGTTGGCTAGCAAGATTGTGCAATCCTGGAGCCCAGCAGGATGTCAGAGAAGATTGTGCAATTTCTAGAGGGAAGGCTAGTTGCCCTCTAGAAATGGGGAAGTTGCTCAGCCTACAGTTGGACCAAGTTTGGGTGAGAAACCTGTGAGTGGGATGGATCAACTATGATCGACAGGCTACCTTTGTGCAAGGAAAACACTTGAAGCTTGAGTACTTGATAAAGCAAGACAAAGTGTTGCGTAAGGTTGGTAAGGAGGCTCCAAAACAGGCTAAGGAAAAATTTTGGAGGATGGTTGTAGCCGCTACAACACTTGGTGACACACTGGTAGAACTCTAGCTCTGTGAATGGACCTTGTTCATGAAAAGAAAGTTTAACATCTCAGGAAGTATTATTCAATTCTTAGCTCATCTTGGTTTCAGACTAGCTTGATGTAATATGTGGCATCTACCAGAATCTTGGTCGATTGACACACATTCCAAGCCAAGGCAACACAGTTGTTTTGATTGGGGTTGAGGGGTATATATGTGCACAAGCAGTATAATCGTCAAAGTCTTAGTTTCATCTCTAGTGTTGCTCCATTACCAGCAGGCCTCGACAGTACCCCGATGGAATCACATAGGAACACAAGCATGGATCTACTACCTACGAGCCTAGTTAGTACCTCGGTGGAGTTACTTGCATCACCTCCCTATGCAGGAAGCTTTTCTCTTCTTTCACCTTTTTCATTTTTCATTTTTCATTTTTTGACTTTTCATTTTTTTTTCATTTTTCATTTCAGAGGCGGAAGAGGGATCCCGAATTATTGAGAGCAGAGGAGGTTTTTCCAGTAGAGAAGTAGTTTACTATATCTCTAACGTGCATGTTAAGGTTTTCCCCCTCACCTTACTCTACTTGAATGAGCTCACAAGGGTTAACCCCAAAACAATCAACTAGAGAAGGTGACACTCGCTGGTGCGCAAGCGTTGTGCTTACACCAAGGTTCATTTCGAAGAGTACGTATTTTCCTTCAACATATCATGGACGAAGAGTAACAAGTTCATCATACAGAGGCAAGATGACAAATAACCAAGTAGCAATAGCTGTACAAACCCTCTTGTAATTTACCCAGCTCGTTTCATGAGTCACACATGGTTTCATGCAAAACTAACCTATGAATGAAACAACCGAACAAACTAACAATCAACAAAGCAAAGCAAGAGTAGTAGAAGAAATGAAAGCGAAGCAAGTAAACAAACAAGCAAGCAGAAAAACAAGCAATCAAGACATGAAAGTAAGCAAGCATGCAAGCAAACAACTAAAAGAAAACACTACTCCTACTCCTACACTAACGGTGAATGGGCTTGATCACATGAAGTGATACTTCCAATGCAGCCATCAGCGCATTGGTAGGACCCATGTGGGTGAAGTCTTCGTTTATGAGTAACCAAGTCATGTGGACTAGCATACAAGAAACATATAATAGTGAAGACAACCACACTTCATGTTTCAAAGTGCTCACGGGACATAAGTGAGTGCATGTGCATGGTGGACAGTTCGTGGACTTATCATGGTGCAGTGTGACACTACGTGTAACTTTGAAGCAAAAGCACACTCTTGACTGAGAAATGCAATAAAATGAAAGAAAAAAAGATAACTTACGTTGCGAACAAGTGCTTGCAATGTAAGACTCCTCGAATGCATGAGCAAAGGGATCATGTAGTTCAAGTGGAGGAAGTGTGATCTGTGTGTGAGATGGCTCTTCAATGCATATAGACGAGTGATGAGTAGCCTTGGGTGATTGAATAGTTTCATGATTGGAAGTGAGACTGACCCCAAAAGAGCGAGGACCTCACATAACTATCATCTCGGGCTAAAGTGTCTCGACAGTCTTGGGTGTCTCAACTTCATCATTAGGTAGATCATCATAAACCAGTGGATTTGAAAGATCAATTGTGATAGATTCATGATCGTGGTAAAAAATGGAAGCAAATGGATCATGACCACCACAATCAGGAAAATCAATGAATTCTTTGGCATCCTCATGATTAGATGAATCAAATAGAGGGGTGAATGAAAAGCGAACAAATTCATCCTCTGTGTTTCTGGAAAAGACAGATGAAGGATCAAGTGGATCTTCAATGAATAACTTATCGTCTCCATTGTCGAATGATGGACTAGCATCCAGTGAGTCCTGCAAGTGATCAACAATGGGTGCATTTTTAGATGAAGACACACATACAAAACCATGGATGGAAGGTTCACCAAAGAGGCTAGGAAGGAACAGAGGGGGCTCAGATGGAAGGGAGTCATCCTTCACCGGGTGTTGATGCTCAAGCTCCCACTCATACTCTTCATGTATGACAGCGCATGTTGGTTGTGAAACACCAACTTCGTCAGTGGGTTGTTCCTCATTCACAACAAGTGAAGAGTCTGGAATGGACAAACACAAGACAACATCATTCGGAGGAACACCTGAGTGTGAAGACGAAGGTCGAAGAAAAGAATGCATATGGGAACTCGAAGGACTCACAACAAACTCTGTGCAAAAATTGAGTGAAGTGATGTTGGGAGGGTGTGAAGGGTGAATAGATATGTGAACATGATCCTCAGCATCACAGGGCGATGGTGGAACTATGGAATGAGAGGGAGGCAGACAGTCCGTTGAGATAGTGCCTTCTCCCACATGGGATTGCACAGTTCCATCAACAAAGAAGGTTGAGCGAGGCTTGACATCTAGCTTTCTCTTTGGATGGGTAGATTTCTTAAGAAAGTACTTGAACCAGTCCCAGAGATAAGCAAACTTCATCTAGCTCCTCAGAGCTTGAAACTGTAAGTCACAGAAGTGTTGCCAAAAATCAATAACAGATTCATGCGGAGTCCTCCGTATGTTGTAACAATTTCCGGTCAAGATGGTTTGGATAAAAATGATAGAACATGTCTTTAATAAGATAACATAAATTCTCAAATGAATGCATGTTGTTAGATGGTAGGTTGACCACCCAACAAAATGGGGATTCGCGAAGTGTGAATGCAAGCAGCAGACCGTCCTGTTCGTCAGTAAACTCATCTTCCTCATAAATCATGGAAAGGAAGTTATGTAAGTGCTCAGGCTAGGCCACTTTGTCTTCACCATCATGCGTGTGAGTTGAAAATAGATTTAAAATCTTCCTCGAGATGGAGACATCTTCACGATTTGAAAAACACCTCGGGGGAAGAAGAATGAAAGACTCCATGAAAGATATGTAAAGGTTAAAAACTAGATGAGAGGAAATTTCTTATCATTAGATCCTCCTTCTAGCGCCATAAATGTTGATAGTGCTCAACCCTCCAACATGTCAAGGGGATCTCCCTGGTAAGAAGTCCCAATTAGACCTCAGGCTGTTTGGTGTAGGAGTCCCAGTAGTGGGTCGTAAGGTAATGCCTTGACCGTGATGTCACACAAAGGCAAGTAAGATAACTCTGTCAGTAGCAAGGGTGTGACTGATGTAGAGAGTCAAGGAATGTGTACGAGAGGTTCCAACACTTCTAAGGGAGAGGAAGGTGAAGGTGAGTTCTAGGTTGAAAGGGATCAATCCCAACTTGGCTAGGAACACACCACATAAAGGACATGCACAGCTTCTAGTGGAGCAATCCACTCGAATGCGACAGTCACAACAACAAGCTAAGATAACATGAACATAACTCATGGATCAGTATGAGACAAGTGTGATGGTTGATATAGCAAGGTTCATGAGAAAGGTCTGTCTGATGTCTGACAGAGCAGTCAATGTGGACGGTGACAACATTAACAACATATGCAACACATTAACAACAAGATTCATATAATTTCATACAAATCAATTCATATACAAGTCCATAAGTTAAACAACATATATCATTAAGGCAACTGGAACAATCCAACTACAATAACAACATATGCATGAAAATGTGTTGGCTCTTATTATTAAAGAAGTGTAAGTCACAATCATACAATACACCATGTAAACTTGCTAGCCCCAATAGTGGAACGTTACAGCCACATCCGCTTGCTCCTCCAAAGAGATGTACTAGCTCCGTGAAGTGGAGAAGCCAAGGCGTGTTACAATACTGCCTAAGCCTTCTTCAAGATAGTTTTAGTAGAAGCTTGGCTGACCAAAATCTTATACAATGAGTTATGAGGGACTATTTATAGCAAAGGGTGGGGTAACTCTTGACATTCCCCTTTGTGAAAGTTCAACTACCCTCATGACTCTTCACCTACTCTATGATTGTTACATCCAACTATTGACACTCTACTTACACTTGAAATGAATCAACATTACAATGCACATGTACTCATGTGAGACAACATGGCTTGAGCAAGCCTTGCAAGACATCACTGGCACTCGGTCCGCTATGATGAGACCAACTCTTTGACATGATTTTGATGGTAAAGGTGGTGAGCTAATGCCAAGTTTGGTTGTCTGTGATGATGTGCATGCACCTCATGGTGACATCTTGCTGAAGTGAACTCTTTCCTCCATTACAACCGATGCATTGGTTCGGCCCCTTCATCCAACTCGTCTGCTAACATGCGCATGGTCTTCTTAGGTATGGTTGAACCAGAAACACACTAATGCATAGTGTTTGTGTTGATCTTAAAGTCTGCAGTGGTGTTCATGTGCATCAACTTGCCGAAGTACATGTTCAACCCCAGTTGGAGTTGCTTCTTGTCTTCGCGTTGGTGAGTGTGTTGAATGGGTTGGATTGCATGTGTGCGCTCAATGAAATGCATGCTTTTGGATCCCTTGCATGTGATCAACAACATTTCTCACCATGTTTTCTCTATGTCAGCTGTTGGGATAGATCCTTAACTCGTACTGGCATAGTTTCATCCACGAGTGCATGTTGCACCAACTACTATTCTTGTTCCTATTGCAACTCATTGGACTATATGTGAAGCTTCATGTTCTTCCTGAGTTGTTGCTTCAACAAATGCAACTCATTCTTTGTTCCATCTTCTACCTTCGCGCGATCTTCATGTTGCGTCATCACTTTATATCCTGAGTCTCCAAAGTTGATTTCATAATCAGTGGATCTACTTGATCTTGCAACTTTTCTCCACCTCTATGTTGTTAACAACCTTCCTCTTGCATTTGCTGCATTCAGTATGCTGCCTTCAGCTACTATTCATGATAATTCTCATTGTGATGTTTTTGTTTGGTGTCCTTGTCCATGAACAACTTGATATCTTCGTGAGTAGGTAAGCCCATGGAAACTTGATCGACTACATCCCCAAGTGTGCTCTAAATGGTGTCTTCGTCTTTGTTCTCTTAGAAATCATTGTACCTGTACTGCTGAGATGTAGATGAACACTTGTGATACCTAGGGACATGAAAACATTCATAGTAAGCAATATGTCAGTCGAAAACAAAAATGAACATGAGAACTGACTTGCAACATATCTAGGTGAATGATCATGAAGGTTGCACAATTTCGGCCAAGAGGTAGGGGGATCGATTACCAAGACTGCACAAGGCACAGTTCAAGCTGCTATGAGACTAATTGATTGCTAGAAATGCACAATGCACAGTCCAGTCTAGTTGTTGACTGCTAGGATTGCATAATGTGCAATTCCAGCTAGGAAGAATTGCTGACCCAGGGATATATTTGCACAATTTCTTGGGGCAAGCAGCCACTGTCCTTCAAAAATGTGCAAAACAGTCCTAGAGGCTAGTGCTAAGCAGGAATGTGCAAATATGGAGAGGAAGGTGAGCCTTCCTTTCCTATATTGTGCAATGTAGCCTTGCTGAAGGTAGAGCTCGGGCCAAGGTTGGCCCAACTCGTCGACAGGAAACTAAAAGCGAATAAGTCAAAGAATTCATGGTGACACTAAGTGATAACATAAGTGATTAATAGTGCATGCAAAGCATGAATGAAAGATTCAACAAATAGATCAACATGCATGTGGGTGAGGCAGTTCGCTAGTTGGGCAAATGTCTATGCTAAACAGTTTCATGCATGCGACAATAGTGAGATAGCAAAGAAAACTGAAACATATCTAGGACAAGCTAGCATACATGTAAACTATAGAAAGTGTTCAAAGAATTCAAACAAACAATACTCCCACAAGCGAAAACATAAAAAGCAACAGAAATGCAGCACAAGGCATGGGAAGTGAGATTACCCCAAAATAGCTAAGATGAAGGTGTTGACTGCTCCTAGATGTGATGTGGGATGTCAGATCTACAAGATTAATGTGAGGAATGAGCTCTGCAGCATCCGGTTGATGAGTTTTGATAACATCGAGGTTGTGACGCGCATGCCACAAATCTAGGGGAAGCGACACTTGGTGGGAGGTTTCTAAATTGCTCCTTACATGCACCTCCAACTGCTAAACATAGATCCATTAAACAAGGGATACCTTTGCATGCTTCCTTGGGAGAAGTAGCCCATGCATGCAACACTATTTTTCTTAGTCCTAGAGGGAACTAGTCAACTCAGCTGCACATGCAAGAGACTTCTTGACTGTTGGAAAAAAAATGTGCATTTCTGGCTAGGAGCTCTATTGGTTGCCCAAGAGATTTGCACAATTTCTGGGCAGAGCAACTCACTGCTACCCAAATTTGTGCAAATCCTGGGCTAAACAATCTGTTGTTGGGAATATTTGTGTAAATCATGTTGGGAGGGTTGGATGGTAGGATTGCGCAATCCTGGAGCCTAGCAGGTTGTGAGAGAGGATTGCACAATTTATGGAGGGAAGGCTAGTTGCCCTCCATAAATGGGAAATTTTCAAGGGGAAGCTGCTCACCTTACAATTGGACCAAGTCCAGGTGAGCAGCTTGTGAGGGGGATGGATCAACTGTGATCGACAGGCTGCCTCTGTGCGAGGAAAGCACTTGAAGCTTGAGTACTTGAGGAAGCAAGACAAAGTGTTGTGTAATGTTGGTAGGGAGGCTCCAAAACAAGCTAAGGAAAATTTTTGGAGGGTGGTTGTAGCTGCTACAACACTAAACTGACCGGATCATTAAGTCTGGAGGAATTGTAGCAGTACCTCCAAGGATCCTCCTCCGGCCAATGAAATGCCCCGTTAATCCATAGAAAGTAAACTCTCATACATTGGTCCTTGCAAATATTGTGTGGATCATACAGATTAAATTCCTTTGTGCCGAAATCAAATTTCACTATGTCCTTACCCTCAACATCTACAAATTTCAAGTCCTTAATCTCATATAATATGATCCACAAAGGAAGAGTGGGCCATGGCACTTTCTTCCTCCTATGCAGTGCTGCTGACAACCCTGCTGCAAGGTGATATGACACTTCTCGCATGATCAGTTTTTCAGTGGCATACCTTAGTAAGACATGCAAAGGCTTCTCTCCTCAAAACACTCTGATGAAGGTGCCACCTGGTGAGGCATACCAATCTGCAATGTCTACTATCACCTCCATTTCTTCTTGGGACATGCAAGGTGGATCTTGTTCGAATATAAGCTTGTATAGCCAGATGATAAAGTGGTCAGTTAGTCATGCCATTATTGGTCAATAACTGCTGCCGGAAAGAAACTTGCAATAGATGTTCATGATAGTCTCTCATGGTTTCCATATCAAGTTCATGCCATGGAATTTCTGTTGTGCACAAATTTCATCCAGTAAGTATGCATACATATAGAACGTTTCTCACTAATCCTTTGGAGGATTCTGAGCCTTAGCTACATGGGACTTCAATTTTTGAACCAACATATTTGACCAGCTGAATGGCCTCCCATCAGTTACCAACTAGTCTAGTAATACTTCCCACCCTTCAGGAAAGTTTTATGTGCTCTTTTGACCATATATTTAGCAAGCAAAGATGATCAAGAACTGGTAAGCCTTCCAAGGGAATTTGTCTTGTAAACATGGGTGGGTGTCTCTCGAAACTTCGATGTCTATTTCACCTAGAACTTGACAATATCTCTTATGTTTGCATAGTTGTGGGTGCCATAGAAGAGTGAGTCCATGCGCTTAATTTGCTTGGGTAAGTGATACATCTGCTGAAAGTCTTATTCTGTGAAGGTGGAAAGCTTCTTCCCACTGGCACTCCTCAATCCCATAGTCTATTCATCCATATGTGAGACAATCCAACTGATGATGTCCACACATGGGAAGACGAGATACCTGCATGAAACCTTATATAGCTCTGATTACCGGATTCTAAGATAAAATTGTTGATCCTCTAAATCGGCCTCAATGTCCTTTGCGAAAGTGTCATAGATTTGTTTCCATGTCAATGTTGTTCCCTTGTCAATAAACAACTGAGTATCTGCATATATTAGTAAATCAACAGATGTTTGCTAAAATGCTTCCCAATACTTCTCTCAGTGGTTTCCTTTGATGCAACTCTCTTGGATTACATGTTAACTGTGACTACTTGAGATATGCTCAATAACTATTGTACCTGAGGGACAGAGAGGACACTCATGGAAAACAAATGTCAATTTAAAAGAAAAAAAACCTCAAGAAAAGTTCAAGTAGCAAGTCAGGAACTAGATTTGAGGGATTTCACAAGTTTTCTTAACAATGGTGACTAGCTCACTATGGGAACTGTGCACTGTGCAATCCTAGAAGCCAAGGTGGAAGCTTGATGACTAGAAATGTGCAATCCACAGTTCAACCTCGACAAAGGTCCAGGCTCAGTGGACAGACTAGGAGGCTATATCTTGGAACTACGTAATGCGCAGTTGGAGACGGCTTAGGTTGTGATCATTCCAGAGGCAAATCTTGTGGATTGAGCCTCAAGATTTCCAGTGCTAGTTGTGCAAAGTGAAATCTAGCCAAGGGAAACCCAAATTTTCCTAAGGGAAGTGTGAAAACAAAAAGATCTGAGAGCTAGTGTGAAGATGAGTGCATATTTGACTAAGTGTAGATGCATGCATATGAAGCAAGTGCATCAATAAATTAAATGGAAGGAAAATGAAGAATGTGAGAAGAGTCGCCGCAGCGACGATGACTGGTGCAAAAAAAATAAAAAAACTAATGTGACACTTGGGAAAGGAAATATATAGCTTGAAACAACACTTATATAAGTTAAAAAAATTCAAAATTCCAGTAACCATGCATAGAAACAAGTGAAAAAACACTTGCACAAGCCAAACAACAAAAAGTGACAAAAAAACAGAAAAATATGACAAAAGCAAAACTCAGCCAGAAAATTCATGATTATCGAACCGAAGGCTCCTTGATCTCCTCAAGAATGTTAGATCTCCAAGACAAAATGTGGAAATGAGCTCTAGTAGCGTCGATTAAATAAATTTGGACAAATTAGGGTTTATGACATGCGTGCCTAAAATCAAGGAAAAAGAAACACTTGGCGGAAGTTTCTAAAAATAGTGCAATTGCCTCGTACAGGATACTAAAAATAGGTCCCTATTTTTTATGGATGCTTTTTTTCTTTTTTCGGGGAAAATTTCCATGCACACTGCCAGGAAAGACGACATAGTTCTGGGAACTGGGTAACTTTCTGTCTCAATGCATTGCACATTTTCTGAGCTCAATGGGGTTTGCGCAATTTCTGGACTCAGTCTTGGGCTTCCTCCTTACGACTGCACATTGTCTGAGCTCAAGGCTCACTGGCATTTAGGACTGTTCAATTCCCATTAGAAAGGTTGTTTTCCCTCAAGGATTGCACAGTTTCTGGGGGCAAGCCCAAAACTATTGTAGGACCAAGCTAGGAGTGTTGTACCTCTAAGTTGATAATGGTCAGCTATCAAGCCAGAGCATCTAAGATAATTGTTTTGGGGTTTTCTTTTAATTTGGAGGGCCAATGAATGAAACAGATGTAACAATGTAATGCCTAACCTTTTGAATAATATTAATATCAAAGCAGAGGGCTGCTATAAAACTTCACACAATGAAATAGATTGAATAGTGGTGAGCAGAAACAAAAAATAATATGATTATCACAATTTTCAAACAGAAAATTAAATAATCATAAGTATGAAAACCTCTGACTGATGTTCAGAAGGTTCAAGAGAATATGCTTAAGCCTATGATAAGATGCTAATGATTCATTGATTCAGAGGGAATTAATTAAACACATAGTCCATTAATCCATTTTCTTTATAGATTATCACTTCAGAAGCTTATAGGAATAGATTGAAACACAATTATTCTTACCTAGTTATCTCTGTAAGACATAAGAATATGAAGAAAAACACAATTTGTGTTACTGGAAAAACTTACAGGAAGCACAAATTGTGTAAAACAGAATTTAGAATCCTTTTCTTTGTATTAAGGGTCTAGAAAAGTCAAGTACATCAAGTGTTTAGAAATGCTTCATCAAAGGTGCAACCTTTCTTCAAGGATGCCACTCTTCTTTAAGGATCAACCTTTCTTTAAGAGAGGAACCCATAATAACTCATAAAGGCAGTTATTTATACAACAGTAGAACTAAGAAAATATCCTAAATTGTTTTTACAAAAATAGATTATTATAAAATTGAAATAAAGAATGCTAGTTGATCTGATGCTATTTTGACGCTGCTCTATTGGTGACTATCACTGAAAAACTGAAAATTGTTGAAGCTAGCCGACTATTCCTCCAAAAGCTTAATGTTGTTTGATTTTCATGCTAGATTTCATATTTACTTATGACCTCTCATCTGATTCACTTTCATCTATTTGTCTTTGAATTGTAATTCTTTATCTGTCTCCTATGTTTAGTCTTTTACTGTGTAAATTGTCTGTTTTAACATTTATTGTGTAAATTGTTTCCTTCTGTGTAAATGACTTCTTTTTGCTCTGTGATAATTGTCTTTTTCTTCTGAATAAAGGCTCTTGAATGGATTTCCTTGTGAATATTGGAGTAAATAGGTTTTTAGATTAGTATCAAACTGTTTATCTGAACTTCTGGCCATCTGTCAATCACCTGCAAAATACAAAAATTTATTAAGAAAAACACAGGTTGACAGGGAGGTGATAAATGGCTTCAGGGAACAGGAAAGTCTGTGGATGGAGTACTAGCAATGTTTGGACATTAATCAGTGGTCAAATTGGGTTGCAGAGTTTCAAGGTGGTGCAGGAAGGGTTAGGCAGGTTTCACTGTGTAAACGAGTGAAAAGAGAGAAACGAGGGTCTTTGGCATTTAAACGGGGAACTTTAACTTTGGCGCAAAAATTCATAATGCGAACATTGAGTGGTTTCATCGTATGCGGGGAGGCAGTTTTATTTCTCATCACACCGCTTTTGGCAGTCGGGCAGTATTTCCTCGAGGCCACATGAGTTAATGTGAGACTGGCACGTAGCCAAAAGGTGCTCGAGAAAAACCACGAATCTCGCATGCTCTCGGGCCTTTAAAGCTTGGAAAAGAAATGAACGTGATATGGATGCGCGCTGTTAGATTGGGGGTGAAATATCTAACGGCTATTTCACGGCAAAGCTGCACGGAGAGCAAAATCATGGAGATTAGCAGGGCCTAGGGGATAATTACAAAGGATTTGTAATTATTTAATAATAAAGTGGCGATTAAACATATGTGGGTTTATGGAGTGGGACCATGGTTAACCGCGGCAGGGTTTATTTAACCCTACCAGGGGTGGTGGGTTAAAAGAGTTGTGATATCGGGAAAATGATTATTTGTGCAATTAACTATATAAAACGGGGGTAAACAAAACTTAGGCCAAGGGGTTTTATGGGTTTTTAGGCAAATTACAAGGGGAAAATGATTTTTTCAAAGGGTATTCTCTTAGGAAATGATGGGATAATGAGGAAATTAGTAAGTATGTAGTGGGGGGTGAAATGAAATGAGGGGAAGTTAACCAAATCAACTTGTGAACATATTTTCACTTTCATAACTACTCCTGCACACTGAAACATTGGGTTAAGCATGATAATGTGCTTATGCTTCAATCAACTTTGTACTTCTGCAAACTTTCTTCTACCTACCCTTTACTTATCCTAACATTTTTTCTTCACTTAATTGGGTGCATTTAGGCTAGCAAACCCTTTATTTTCCTTTTTCTTTTGAAAATAAAACTATCTAATTCTATCCTTATAACATCCAAGGGATCAGATTAAACTGATAAGATCCTTATTATTCTTTACCTAACTACGGGTCTGCCAAGATTAAATAGTTTGGCTAGATCTTTATTCTCTAACTATAAACCTGAAATCTAAAGCATGAACTAGTCAATATTAAACTATTTGACTATCATGGGTTGTGGCATTTATGACAAGCTGCGCACAACCATTATTTTGCTAATAAGTAAAAAGTAGTGCACTGGACTTGCACACTTCATAGTTTTATTTATTTTTTCTTTTCTCTCAACCTAACATTTTATTTTTGCTTCATTTTTTTGGGCATTCTATTCTAACATTTTCTTTGATATGGACATATTTATCAAAATATTTCCTAACATTTTTATTTAGTATTCTTTTTGTCCATATCCTAGCTTAACATTTTTTGAAAAATATTTTCATTTTTTGACTAATTGATTCTAAATTACCAAAACCAAAAAATGCTACAACAAGGAGATCAACTTGTGAGTTAGAAAATCAACTAGGTAAGTGAAAACAATCCAAAATGTGAAGGATAAGTCTCATACGAAGTACAAATACCTAGATCAGTGCGAGATGAGCTATTGTGGATAAGAAGGAAGGATCCAAAATCAAAGCATAGGAAAAATTTTGGAGGGTGGTTGTAGCCGCTACAATAATATCATAGTCCATATTTTGTTGTTTCAATAAGATATCAAAAAATCCTTTCTACCGCAATGACATGGGATTCCTTTGGCACTTCTTGGAATCTTGCAACTTTCCCAACTTCCTACATCACATTTGGCCTAGAATTTGTTACATATAGAAGACTGCACTTCATAGATTTCTTACTATTGGGGTGAGAACTGGATTACAATATTCCCTTTTGTTTCAAAGATAAATATTCCCTTGCCTTGTTGAGATATCTGAATTCCCAAAAAGTGTGTCAACTTACCAAGTAGTGGCATCTCGAACTCACTTTGCATATTTGATGCAAAATTATTACTTAATATGTTATCATCACTTCCAAATATTATATCATCAACATACACTTCAATAATATTCAGACTACAATGTTCAATCATTACATAAAGGTTGCTATCCACACTTCCCTTCTTAAATCCTTGTTGTTTCAAATACTTGCCAAGACGAGCATACCATGCTCTCAGTGCCTGTTTGAGACCATACAATGCCATCGTTAACCTACAAACATAATATTTCTTATCAGTGAGAAAAAATCCCTCAGGTTTTTCTATATATAATTATTCTTCTAATTATCCATTTAGAAATGTTGATTTCACATCCATTTGATAAATTTGATCTTTATCGAACATGCATAAGCCAAGAACATCTTGATAGATTCCATGTGTAATTCTAGCTAGGAAGAACTGCTGACCCAGGGATATATTTGCACAATTTCTTGGGCCAAGCAGCCAGTGTCCTTCAAAAATGTGCAAAATAGTCCTAGAGGCTAGTGCTAAGCAGCAATGTGCAAATATGGAGAGGAAGGTGAGCCTTCCTTTCCTATATTGTGCAATGTAGCCTTGTTGAAGGCAGAGCTCGGGCCAAGGTTGGCCCAACTCGTCGACATGCAACTAAAAGTGAATAAGTCAAAGAATGCATGGTAACACTAAGTGATAGCATAATTGATTAATAGTGCGTGCAAAGCATGAATGAAAGATTCAACAAATAGATAAACATGCATGTGGGTGAGGCAGTTCGCCGGTTGGGCAAACGTCTATGCAAAATAGTTTCATGCATGCGACAATATTGAGATAGCAATGAAAACTGAAACAGATCTAGGACAAGCTAGCATACATGTAAACTATAGCAAGTGTTCAAAGAATTCAAGCAAACAATACTCCCATAAGCGAAAACATAAAAAGCAATAGAAATGCAGCACAAGGCGTGGGAAGTGAGATTACCCCAAAATAGCTAAGATGAAGGTGCTGACTGCTCCTAGATGTGATGTGGGATGTCAGATCTACAAGGTTGATGTGAGGAATGAGCTCTGCAGTATCTGGTTGATGAGTTTTGATAACATCGAGGTTGTGACGTGCATGCCACAAATCTAGGGGAAGCGACACTTGGTGGGAGGTTTCTAAATTTCTCCTTGCATGTACCTCCAACTGCTAAACATAGATCCATTAAACAAGGGATGTATTTGCATGTCGCCTTGGGAGAAGTAGCCCATGCATGAAACACTGTTTTTCTCAGTCCTGGAGGGAACTAGTCAACTCAGCTGCACATGCAAGAGACTGCTTGACTGTTGGAAAAAAAATGCGCATTTCTGGCTAGGAGCTCTTCTCGTTGCCCAAGAGATTTGTGCAATTTCTGGGCAGAGCAACTGACTGCTGCCCAGATTTGTGTAAATCCTAGGCTAAACAACCTGTTGTTGGGGATATTTGTGTAAATCATGTTGGGAGGGTTGGCTGGTAGGATTGCGCAATCCTGGAGCCTAGCAGGTTGTGAGAGAGGATTGCACAATTTCTGGAGGGAAGGCTAGTTTCCCTCCATAAATGGGAAATTTTCAAGGGGAAACTGCTCAACTTACAATTGGACCAAGTCCAGGTGAGCAGCTTGTGAGGGGGATGGATCAACTGTGATCGACAGGCTGCCTCTGTGCAAGGAAAGCACTTGAAGCTTGAGTACTTGAGGAAGAAAGACAAAGTGTTGTGTAAGGTTGGTAGGGAGGCTCCAAAACAAGCTAAGGAAAATTTTTGGAGGGTGGTTGTAGCTGCTACAACACTAAACTGACCGGATCATTGAGTCTAGAGGAATTGTAGCAGTACCTCCAAGGATCCTCCTCTGGCCAATGAAATGCCCCATTAATCCATAGAAAGTAAACTCTCATACATTGGTCCTTGAAAATATTGTGTGGATCATACAGATTAAATTCCTTTGTGCCGAAATCAAATTTCACTATGTCCTTACCCTCAACATCTACAAATTTCAAGTCCTTAATCTCATATAATATGATCCGCAAAGGAAGAGTGGGCCATGGCACTTTCTTCTTCCTATGCAGTGCTACTGACAACCCTGCTGCGAGGTGGTATGACACTTCTTGCATGATCAGTTTGTCAGTGGCATACCTTAGTAAGACATGCAAAGGTTTCTCTCCACCAAACACTCTGATGAAGGTGCCACCTGGTGAGGCATACCAATCTGCAATGTCTACTATCACCTCCATTTCTTCTTGGGACATGCAAGGTGGATCTTGTTCGAATATAAACTTGTATAGATGGATGATAAAGTCGTCAGTTAGTCATGCCATTATTGTTCGATAACTGCTGCCGGAAAGAAACTTGCAATAGATGTTCATGATAGTCTCTCATGGTTTCCATATCAAGTTCATGCCATGGAATTGTTGTTGTGCACAAATTTCATCCAGTTAGTATTCATACATATAGAACGTTTCTCACTAATCCTCTGGAGGATTCTGAGCCTTAGCTACATGGGACTTCAATTGTTGAACCAACATATCTGACCAGCTGAATGGCCTCCCATCAGTTACCAACTAGTCTAGTAATACTTCCCACCCTTCAGGAAAGGTTTATGTGCTCTGTTGACCATATATTTAGCAAGCAAAGATGATCAAGAATTGGTAAGCCTTCCGAGGGAATTTGTCTTGTAAACATGGGTGGGTGTCTCTTGAAACTTCGATGTCTATTTCTCCTAGAACTTGACAATATCTCTTATGTTTGATAGTTTGGGGGGGCATAGAAGAGTGAGTCCATGTGCTTAATTTTCTTGGGTAAGTGATACATCTGCTGAAAGTATTATTCTGTGAAGGTGGAAAGCTTCTTCCCACTGGCACTCAATCCCATAGTCTGTTCATCCATATGTGAGACAATCCAACTAATGATGTCCACACATGGGAAGACGAGATACTTGCATGAAACCTTATATAGCTTTGATTACCGGATTCTAAGATAAAATTGTTGATCCCCTAAATCTGCCTCAATGTCCTTTGCGAAAGTGTCATAGATTTGTTTCCATGTCAATGTTGTTCCCTTGTCAAAAAACAATTGAGTATCTTCATACATTAGTAAATCAACAGATGTTTGCTAAAATGATTCCCAATACTTCTCTCAGTGGTTTCCTTTGATGCAACTCTCTTGGATTACATGTTGACTGTGACTACTTGAGATATGCTCAATAACTGTTGTACCTGAGGGACAGAGAGGACACTCGTGGAAAACAAATGTCAATTTAAAAGCAAAAAAACCTCAAGAAAAGTTCAATTAGCAAGTCAGGCACTAGATTTGAGGGATTTCATAAGTTTTCTTAACAGTGATGACTAGCTCACTATGGGAACTGTGCACTATGGAATCCTAGAAGCCAAGGTGGAAGCTTGATGAATAGAAATGTGCAATCCACAGTTCAACCTCGACAAAGGTCTAGGCTCAGTGGACAGACTAGGAGGCTATATCTTGGAACTGCGTAATGCGCAGTTGGAGCCAGCTTAGGTTGTGCTCATTCCAGAGGCAAATCTTGTGGCTTGAGCCTCAAGATTGCTAGTGCTAGTTGTGCAAAGTGAAATCTAGCCAAGGGAAACCCAAATTTTCCCAAGGGAAGTGTGAAAACAAAAAGATCTGAGAGCTAGTGTGAAGATGAGTTCATATTTGACTAAGTGTAGATGCATGCATATAAAGCAAGTGCATCAATTAATTAAATGGAAGGAAAATGAAGAATGTGAGAAGAGTCACCACAACGACGATTACTGGTGAAAAAAAAATAAAATAACTAATGTGACACTTGGGAAAGGAAATATATAGCTGAATCAACACTTATATAAGTTAAAACAATTCAAAATTCCAGTAATAATGCATAGAAACAAGTGAAAAAACACCCACACAAGCCAAACAACAAAAAGTGACAAAAAAAAAGAAAAATATGACAAAAGCAAAACTCAGCCAGAAAAATCATGATTATCGCACCGAAGGCTCCTTGATCTCCTCAAGAATGTTAGAGCTCCAAGATAAAATGTGAAAATGAGCTCTAATAGTGTCGATTAAATAAATTTAGACAAATTAGGGTTTATGACACGCGTGCCTAAAATCAAGGAAAAAGAAACACTTGGCGGAAGTTTCTACAAATAGTGCAATTGCCTCGTACAGGATACTAAAAATAGGTCCCTATTTTTTACGGATGCTTTTTTTCTTTTTTCGGGGAAAATTTCCATGCACTCTGCCAGGAAAGACAACATAGTTCTGGGAACTGGGTAACTTTCTGGCTCAATGCATTGCACATTTTCCGAGCTCAATGGGGTTTGCGCAATTTCTGGACTCAGTGTTGGGCTTCCTCCTTACGACTGCACACTGTCTGAGCTCAAGGCTCACTGGCATTTAGGACTGTTCAATTCCCATTAGAAAGGTTGTTTTCCCTCAAGGATTGCACAGTTTTTGGGGGCAAGCCCAAAACTATTGTAGGACCAAGTTAGGAGTGTTGTACCTCTAAGTTGATAATGGTCAGCTAACAAGCCAGAGCATCTAAGATAATTGTTTTGGGGTTTTCTTTTAATTTGGAGGATCAATGAATGAAACAGATGTAACAATGTAATGCCTAACCTTTTGAATAATATTAATATCAAAGAAGAGGGCTGCTATAAAACTTCACACAGTGAAATAGATTGAATAGTGGTGAGCAGACACAAAAAATAATATGATTATCACAATTTTCAAACATAAAATTAAATAATCATAAGTATGAAAACCTCTGACTGATGTTCAGAAGGTTCAAGAGAATATGCTTAAGCCTACGATAAGATGCTAATGATTCATTAATTCAGAGGGAATTAATTAAACAAATAGTCCATTAATCCATTCTCTTTATAGATTATCACTTCAGAAGCTTATAGGAATAGATTGAAACACAATTATTCCTACCTGGTTATCTATGTAAGATATAAGAATATGAAGAAAAGCATAATGAGCGTTACAGGAAAAAATTACAGGAAACACAAATTGTGTAAAACAAAATTTAGAATCCTTTTCTTTGTATTAAGGGTCTAGAAAAGTCAAGTACATCAAGTGTTTAGAAATGCTTCGTCAAAGGTGCAACCTTTCTTCAAGGATGCCACTCTTCTTCAAGGATCAACCTTTCTTTAAGAGTGGAACCCATAATAACTCATAAAGAGAGTTATTTATACAACAGTAGAACTAAGAAAATATCCTAAATTGTTTTTACAAAAATAGATTATTATAAATCAAAATAAAGAATGCTAGTTGATCTGATGCTATTTTGATGTTGCTCTGTTGGTGACTATCACTGAAAAAACTGAAAATTATTGAAGCTAGCCGACTATTCCTCTAAAAGCTAAATGTTGTTTGATTTTCACGCTAGATTTCATATTTACTTATGACCTCTCATCTGATACACTTTCATCTATTTGTCTTTGACTTGTAATTCTTTATCCGTCTCCTATGTTTAGTCTTTTACCGTGTAAATTGTCTGTTTTAACATTTATTGTGTAAATTGTTTCCTTCTGTGTAAATGACTTCTTTCTACTGTGTGATAATTGTCTTTTTCTTCTGAATAAAGGCTCTTGAATGGATTTCCTTCTGAATCTTGGAGTAAATAGGATTTTAGATCAGTATCAAACTGTTTATCTGAACTTCTGGCCATCTGCCAATCACCTGCAAAATACAAAATTTTATTAAGAAAAACACAGGCTAACAGGGAGGTGATAAATGGCTTCAGGGAACAGGAAAGTCTGTGGATGGAGTACTAGCAATGTTTGGACATTAATCAGTGGTCAAATTGGGTTGCAGAGTTTCAAGGTGGTGCAGGAAGGGATAGGCAGGTTTCACTGTGTAAACGAGTGAAAGGAGAGAAATGAGGGTCTTTGGCATTTAAACGGGGAACTTTAACTTTGGCATGAAAATTCATAATGTGAATAGTGAGTGGTTTCATCGTATGCGGGGAGGCAGTTTTATTTCTCATCGCACCGCTTTTGGCAGTCGGGAAGTATTTTCTCGAGGGCACATGAGCTAATGTGAGACTGGCACGTAGCCAAAAGGGGCTCGAGCAAAACCACGAATCTCACATGCTCTCAGGCCTTTAAAGTTTGGAAAAGAAATGAATGCGATATGGATGCACACTGTTAGATCTGGGGGTGAAATATCTAATGGCTATTTCGCGGCAAAGCTGCACGGAGAGCACAGGCACGGAGATTAGCAGGGCCTAGGGGATAATTACAAAGGATTTGTAATTATTTAATAATAAAGTGGTGATTAAACATATGTGGGTTTATGGAGTGGGACCATGGTTAACTGCGGCGGGGTTTATTTAACCCTACCAAGGGTGGTGGGTTAAAAGAGTTTTTATATTGGGAAAATGATTATTTGCGCAATTAACTTTATAAAACGGGGGTAAAAAAAACTTAGGCCAAGGGGTTTTATGGGTTTTTAGGCAGATTACAAGGGGAAAATGATTTTTTCAAAGGGTATTTTCTTAGGAAATGATGGGATAATGAGGAAATTAGTAAGTATGTAGTGGGGGGTGAAATGAAATGAGGGGAAGTTAACCAAATCAACTTGTGAACATATTTTCACTTTCATAACTGCTCCTGCACACTGAAACATTGGGTTAAGCATGATAAATGTGCTTATGCTTCAATCAACTTTGTACTTCTACAAACTTTCTTCTACCTACCCTTTACTTATCCTAACATTTTTTCTTCACTTAATTGGGTGCATTTAGGCTAGCAAACCCTTTATTTTCTGTTTTCTTTTGAAAAGAAAACTATCTAATTCTATCCTTATAACATCCAAGGGATCAGATTAAACTGATAAGCTCCTTATTATTCTTTACCTAACTACTGGTCTGCCAAGATTAAATAGTTTGGCTAGATCTTTATTCTCTAACTATAAACCTGAAATCTAAAGCATGAACTAGTCAATATTAAACTATTTGACTATCATGGGTTGTGGCATTTATGACAAGCTGCACACAACCATTATTTTGCATAATAAAGTAAAAAGTAGTGGCACTTGGACTTGCACACTTTCATAGTTTATTGATTTTTTCTTTTCTCTCTAACCTAACATTTTATTTTTGCCTTCATTTTCTAGGGCATCTATTCTAACATTTTCTTTGATATGGACAGATTTATCAAAATATTTCGTAACATTTTTATTTAGTATTCTTTTTGTCCATATCCTAGCTTAACATTTTTTGAAAAATATTTTCATTTTTTGACTAATTGATTCTAAATTACCAAAACCAAAAAATGCTACAACAAGGAGATCAACTTGTGAGTTAGAAAATCAACTAGGTAAGTGAAAACAAGCCAAAATGTGAAGGATAAGTCTCATACAAAGCACAAATACCTAAATCAGTGCGAGATAAGCTACTGTGGTTAAGAAGGAAGGATCCAAAATCAAAGCATAGGAAAAATTTTGGAGGGTGGTTGTAGCTGCTACAATAATATCATAGTCCATATTTTGTTGTTTCCTTAAGATATCAAAAAATCCTTTCTACCGCAGTGACATGGGATTCCTTTCGCACTTCTTGGAATCTTGCAACTTGCCCAACTTCCTATATCACATTTGGCCTAGAATTTGTTACATATAGAAGACTACACTTCATAGATTTCTTACTATTGGGGTGAGAACTGGATTACAATATTCCATTTGAAATCTCTTCAACATTTACTTAATATATTTTGTTTGAAAGATAAATATTCCCTTGCCTTGTTGAGATATTTGAATTCCCAAAAAGTATGTCAACTTACCAAGTAGTGGCATCTCAAACTCACTTTGCATATTTGATCCAAAATTATTACTTAGTATGTTATCATCACTTCCAAATATTATATCATCAACATACACTTCAATAATATTCAGACTACCATGTTCAATCATTACATAAAGGTTGCTATCCACACTTCCTTTCTTAAATCTTTGTTGTTTCAAATACTTGCCAAGACGAGCATACCATGCTCTCAGTGCCTGTTTGAGACCATACAATGCCATCTTTAACCTACAAACATAACATTTCTTATCAGTGAGAAAAAATCCCTCAGGTTTTTCTATATATAATTATTCTTCTAATTATCCATTTAGAAATGTTGATTTCACATCCATTTGATAAATTTGATCTTTATCGAACATGCATAAGCCAAGAACATCTTGATAGATTCCATTCTAGCAATGAGAGCAAATGTTTCTTCAAAATCAATTCCTTCAACCTATGAATATCCTTTGCAAACCAACCTTGCCTTATTCCTGGTAACCTGTCCATCCTCATTCTACTTGTTCTTGAAAACCCATTTTGTCCCAATGACATTTTTTTCTTTTGGTCATGGGACCAATTCCCAAGTTTCATTCTTCTCAATTTGATCCAATTCTTCATTCATATCAGCTACCCAATGTTAATCTTGACTAGATTCTTAAAAATTGTTTGGCTCAAATGTAGCTAAGAGAGCAAGATGGGCTTGTTGTGGTACACAAAGTTGTCGATTTCTTCTAGTTCCTATTCTTTCATTGAGATCCCCAATGATATGATTTGATGGATGATTCTTTGTATACCATTCTTTGGGGGTCTTTGGGTGTCCTTCTTGTTCAACCTGTTATTCATCTCTTCTCTCTTCCTAGTTGGTAGTTGTTTCCTTATTCGATTGCGATTTCTCTAGGACTTCTTCTTTGACCTTTTCTGGTTTTGAATCTTGTATCTTTGATTTGATTGAAGAGGATATTTCCTCATTAACCTTTGAGCCATAATATTCATTAAATGGTACATGGATTCTTTCAACTATTCATTTAAGTCTCTGATTGTAACATTTATATGCTTTTATTTTGTGTGAATAACCAACAAAAATACCTTTGTCTACTCTAGAATCAAACTTTCCTGTTTTATGATCTTCTCTTTTAATGTAGCATTTTCTTCCAAGTACCCTAAAATATTTGACATTTTTTGGTCTTCCTTTTCAAAGTTCGTATGGATTCATATAACAATTGTTTCTTAGCAAAATTCTTTTCAAAATAAATATAGATGTATCAACTACTTGAACCCAAAATTTGTCATCTAATTTTGAATCATTTAGCATTTTTCTAGCCACTTCTTGTATAGTTTTATTCTTCCTTTCAACAACTCCATTTTTTTGTGGTGTTGTAGTTGTTGACAAATGCCTTTTTATTCCATTTTGCTCACAAAAATGCTGAAATGTTTGGAGGTAAATTCACCACCACTATTATATCTCAAACATTTAATCTTACAATTAGTTTCATTCTCAACCATTTCCTTGTAGATTTTGAAACATTAGAATGCATCAGACTTTTTATTCAAGAAATTAACAGTCGCCATCCTAGTATAATCATCTATCATTGGCATAAAATATAATTCACCGTTCAATCCTTTAGTCCTCATTGGTCCACATAGACTAGTATGTATTAATTCCATTGGTTTTGATGTGAAGTGTTCTTTGGTCTTGAATTCAACTTTTGTCTACTTTCCATGATGGCAATGTTCACATACATCGTCGTTTCATGTTGAAATTAATGGGATCTCTTTTACAACTAACTTTTTGCTAATTCAAAGAAGGTTGTCAAAGTTTATAGGTTCCATTCATCTATTGCATAGCCAACTCTCATCTTGTTTTTCCAAGAAACATCCTTTAATGACCTCATCTAAGGTGTATATGTCATTTGGATCTCTACTTACAATAGCCACAAGTTGACTGGATTTTTGTTTTCTTATTTCACATTTCTTTGAGTCTAATAACATTGTGTGTCCTTGATCACACATTTGGCCTACACTTAGCTAACTGTGATTCATTTTATGCAACAAGAAGCACATATTTTGTTATAGCATCCTTACTTCCAAGATTAACAATACTTGTTCCTATGGCATATGAAGATTTGTCATTTTCAAAGGATATTGTTGCATCTTTTCCTTCTGTTGTAGCGGCTGCAACACCCTCCAAAATTTTGGACTACACTTAATTTTCAGAGCCTATTGTGGATCCTATGATTGAACGCTCCTTAGTCACTTATTGGTAAGTTGATGATCTCAAGCTCCCCTCTTCAATATTAAGAGTCATTCACACTTTTATTTTTATATAGTATGTTTCATGTTTGGGCATGAGGTTTATCACTTTCCATGAAAAGGGAAGTTTGTTTTGATTTAGGGGGGGATATTTGTGGAAATGGGTTGTTCTCATGGCATAGATATGTTTCACACTCATTTCATGCACTCTTACACAAGTTTCACCTTATTCTCTCAAAGTCTATCATCAAAGCCACACTTATCATAAGTTGTCACAAAGGTTGTTGCATTAAGCGTAGGATGTTCTTATATGTTTTGGATGGTCTATGTTGCATCAATAGTTGTTCAAGTGTGTGATCATAGTCAAGTTATATCACTGTTCACATTCATTCCACTAATCCCACACTTAACCAAATTCCAGAGTTCCCTTAACAACCTAGACTCATCCAACTTTCCTCAATTGCGCACTTCACATATGCAACCCTCAAGAGTTTCCCTTTCCTATTGGAACTACACAATGTGTAGAAATCCCAGCCTCCCTTGGAATACAAAACAATGCAGTGGCTTCCTCCAATGTCCCTCCCTCGGATGGAACCCACTATCTACCAAAACTGTGCAATTTTGTCCTTTAGGCATCTCAGTTGCCCAATGTGCCTTGCATCCTAAAAATGGACAGATGTGTCCTCTCAGGACCTCATCCCACAGTAGTCACCGCTGGTTGAAATTGCGGAAATGTGTCTTCCGAGGGCCTCATCCTGCAGCAGTCACTCCCCATTAAAACTTCACATATGTGTCTCTCAGTGACCAAGAATAACAATGACATGCTAGATGAATCTAAAGGAGATAAGGGGAAAGATAAGGAGACCAAGGAACCCATGGTATGTGTTAGCGCTCAAATCTACCTTAGGCTGAAATAAGGTAAAAATCAAGGCTACATCAAACCACGCTCAGCCTCATAGCTAGCCCTACGAGGACAGGAGAGGGCTCTCTCCAGTCAATCTCGATAAAATGAGCAATAGGGTGCGAGATGACTCTAGAATGGGAACTGATTTTAGGCTAGTAAAGAGATAGGAAAGTTTGATTTTGATTTTTTGGGCTTTGTTGGAGAAATGGGAAAAAACAATTTTGGGTCCGAGGATAAGGCCAGATCTTTGCAGAATTCGAGTTGGGGTGAGGTAGGAAGTAGTCTTAATGCTTTTTGATTAAGTGTATGGATGGATCAGAATGAAAAGGAGCTGAAGAGGGCAAGGGAGAACATGGATCCTCTCCAAATAGGCGAAAACATGTAAAACTAAACAATTTCAAAGGCAGAGCACTGAAATCAATGGATTCAACCTCATTTACTCATTTATTTAGTTTCAGAAGCATAAGAAGGGAATGGCATACATTAAAAATGAAAGAACTTACAATAAACTGAGAGAAAACACCATCAAGAACTGAAAGCCATAAGAATCCCAACAGGTGCTGCTAAACCTCTGATCTTTCCTTAGCCAAAATATGAGAAATATGTACAATAATGTGCCAAAATCTTTCCCAAGAGTCCAACCTGTAGAATGTCTCAAAAATTACATCATATAGACCTCCTAACCCCTTCCCACACCTATAGGGGTAGAGCTCCTCCTTCTAGGAGCAGTTTGAACTAATTCCAAACATAGAGCTGAAAACTAGGCATCCAAACAACCTGCCTCTAAAAGAAGGGAAACTGATTCATTACATTAAATTTTTGCTATTTTGTAAATGAATCATCTATAATAGGTAAATAAGTGCCAAATTTACATCATACACATCAAATTACATCAAGATAAGTCACATATTACATCAGAAGGTGAAACTGGTGAAAACTGGCCGAATTCCTGAGCAGGAAGATGAAAATTTGACTAAAAATCTCTATGCGCCGCGCGCCTGAGCTCTATGCGTCGCACGCATTTCAGCCTACTTTTGGGGCATTTCCCGACATCAAAATCAATCTCACAATAGCTTGTTGGAAAGCCCTGGATGTCTGCTATCCATCCCAAGTGGAATTTCCCAATTTGGAGCTCATTTTCCCTTTCAAAATTTTATTCTCCCAGAAGTACTTCCTGCCGGAGCAAAAGGTGGCAGCAAGGTGGTTTTCATGGTGTTTTTGGGCTTTTTGATCATCCAGAACTTGATGAAATGTTTCGGAAATACTTGAGCATGCATAACTTACCATGACAAACACAAAAATATAAAGTTTTCCTTCAGCAAGTGTCCCAATCAAAAGCGAGCGCGTTGATGCGCTACTCATATAGCTGAAAAACCTGTTTTTAGGCCAAAATATTTCAAAATGACAAAAATTTCTCCGAATTTGCTCAAATTCAGAGCAAAGACCCTCCATCATGTATTATGTCTAGCCAACAAAGCCTCGGCCAAAATCTGGAGTGGATCAGGCCTTTTTCGCCGTTTTAGTGCTCTGCTCAACCTCCTCTTTAGAATCTTCATTTTTGCTTTGCAGACATGCATGCAAGCCCAATAATGATTTTTCATATGACGAAGCATGTCTTTGTCTCTATTGGCCTTTGCCAACAATTTCTCTAGATGAATGTTAACACGTATGAGGCAAGACTCTCAATCAGCCGGTGTCATATCACCAGGTCTCTTTCGGGCCAATTGTCGATCCTCGCGGATTTGCTGCAGCTCATAAAGTGTATGCTCATCCTCTAGCTGTTTGTTACGCTGCTCCAGGTAGTTTATCACCCACTGAGCCATCTGCAATTTCTTTTTCAGCGAGTCATTCTCAGCCTTTTGCTCCTGGATGATCTCCTTTAGCTCCGAGCTAGGAGAGTTCACATCAACATCAATAATCGTGAAATCAGTGTCCTGGCCTCCTGAAGGACCCTTATCATGCATAGGCCTCTTGCCTCTGTCCTAGATCTGTACCTATGCCAAAGAAGAAGGCGAGACCCCTTCCACATCCTGTGGAGATAATACTCGCTCTGCTAATGGAGTCAACGAGACCCCTTCCACCCCGGGTGGAGATAGTACTCGTCGTGTAGCTGGAAATAAGGCCCTATGGCCTCGCTAGTATGTCACATACAATGGAGCACTTATATGCTTGATCTTAGGAATGTCAGGCTAGTGTGAAGGATCTCCCTCATCATGAACTACCTCAAGACACGACTGTGGCACTGTGAAGAAGTCACGGGAGATGAAATCCTCCCAAGTAATGCCCTGTTGTGTCAACTGATGTACCACTACGATCTTGATCGGCGCGTAATGATATATACTTCTATGCTGCTGTGTTGGGGCCTTCTTTTGTACTAAAATCGTCATTATCTCTATGTTGCGATACATGAAATACATAATGTTCATCATACGTACCCTCGTGAAATGCATCAACAAACAGACATGGTACGCATAGAGACGTGAGAATCTGCCCTCGCAACTGAAATACCGAATGATGAGTTTCATCAATGGTGCAAACTCATCCCTCAGGAATTTGGAAGGAAAAACCCTGCTCTGGTGTCTCATATACCCAGGTTTGATGTATGGCTCATAGTAGAATTTATCTAACTGTTGACGTTTGTTCCATTCCTCTCCTATATTTGGTATCCTAGTGGCCTGAGCAATAGTCTCTGGTGATAGAGTGAAATTTACTCCGGCGAGGTTTACACGACCATCATGTAAATGTAGAACAAATAAACGAACTAGTTCACGATGATGCTGGGTTTGTGAGATCATCTCACAATATTGGAAACATGACTAACGCTGAAAACAATCCATTGCAAGTGGGCAAGCCTGCAATTGAGCCAAAGAAGTAGGCTCCTCCCTGACATGCTTACCACCTTTGCCACTTTTGTGAGACCTCCGTGGCACATTACCCTCAGCTGTAGAATCACTGTCATACTCCTGCTCATAAACTGAATCCGTCTCTGACATGTCTTTGAAAACAAGATGTCTGCAATATGTATGCTGATATAGGTATAGTGAAGGAAAAAATTCCAGTGTATGCTTTACTCCTCAAATGTGTCACATGTGTATCAAAGTATCATAGGAAAGCCACAATGAGAATAATTTTGTCAACTGAGTTTGCATGGAAAAGTAGTGTGAAAATGACTATGGCCATAACAATGATAGCAAAGAAGTAATGGAAAAGAGAGAGCATGAAGCTGAGGTTAATAATGAGCATGGACACCACTGAAAATAGATGACATAGGCATATATCAATAGCACAAGTTTGAAAAACCCCCACACAGTCCCTAATATTTGTTTCAAACCCTAAGAAGTGAATTTGGCATTAAACATAAGGTTTACATTTCTTTACCTTAAACACTTGTTTCTCCACATTCAAAACACCATAATCATGCCCAAAATTCACTGAACAAATGTAAAGAACCTACTTGCAAGCAGTTGGAGGCAGTTTGGCATGAATTTGGATGAAGGTGCGAAATTTTTTGGGTTCTGAGATTATACGCGTCGCGTGCCTGCCCAGTGCGTAGCGCGCATGCAAATTTGCACAGTCCAGTGAAGCCCAGTTTGTAGCACGCTCCCTATGTGTAGCACACCTTCTGTATGGGTAGCACGCACCCTCAAAGCCTGTCAACAATTTTGCAAACACCTCTTCGGCCCTCCACTTCACAAATTCGACTTCTGCCTTCAGAATTGGTGGAAATGGATGATTTTCCATGATTTATATGTGAAGAAAATATCTCATCAAATCAGATTTGATTTTAAATTACTCCATGACCCACTTTCATAATGTTTGGCATTTTGACATTTGATCATCTAATACAATGCTTTTGTTTGGCTTTACCATGCTTTTCTGAATCTTGGACTAATGAAATGCCTTGATTTTTCCAGATATTTTGGCATTTGGCTTTGGCAAAAATCAGAGGCTTGCTGTGAAACTTCTTATGGTGAAACAAATACATTTATTACAAGAAATTGAAGTTTGACAATTTCTAGTTCCAAAACAGAGTTTTGGACTAGAAATGTCTTCAAATGTTTTTGATAACAAACGTGAAATAGAAATCTTTTGAAACCAATCTCATGACCTGCGGGCCTTTATTACATGTATGCAAAGGAGTGAAAACCCTAGACTCTAGGACTAAAGACTCTTTTTAATGAAACTAATCATTTATGACCATGAATGCAATGACCGTGAACTTCAGTGATTTTTGAGGATTTTAATTAACCCTGCAGGTACAAGCATGAGAAAACACAAGACAACCAGACCCCTCGTCAGTGAATGGCATGCCCCTAGCGAAATGCAACGAAGTGGAATGAGTGAGACACCTAAGAATGATATGCAAAAAGCGAACTGATCTCTGATGGAGGGCTATAAGGACCGACTCTAACATTGGCTCCAATGGGGATGGTGGCTCCAAGGAGATGCCAAGAACGGCAGATCTTTGGGAGAGTTAGACAGTGTCTTTGTCCATTGGGCGATGGAGTCATTATTTCAACAGATAACACAAGACTTTTAATTCATTTGTTGACTGTAAACTTGATTGAAAACCGACTGAAATTTGACCAAAACTGACTGGATTTTTAAACTGAAAAGACTGATAAAACTGACTTGACAAACTTAAACCAACCAACCTCCATCTCCAGAATTATAGCCTTCGCTCTGGGCCCCAGACTAAAGATAAAATATCAGTACACACTTGCAATAAAACAGAAGTAAAACGATATATACAATGATGATGAAATCAACAGAAAATACTCAGAAGTGGTATCGTTTTAGCAGCCGACCATTGATCAGCCCTCCAAGACAATCATCTCCATTCATTTCCTTGAGAAGAAAGGCGTTTTGACCACGATACGCTGCAATTTTAAAAGGACCCTTCCATAGGTTTTCAAATTTGTCGTGCTTTCCCTTATCTTCATTCCGAGCATCCCACTTCAAAACCACCTCATCTAGCTGAAACCTATCTGCCTTTGCCTTCCTATCATAAATCTTCTTGATGTGCTCCTACAACTTGAAAGTATTTTGAAATACCTCCTCCTATGTCTACTGTAAATGAATCATCTGATTAATCCTCTGTTGCATGGGATCTTCCTCACTACCAGTTTCCTGAAGCAATTTGACTACCAGGACCATAAACGAAGTAGGAAAAACCGTGTCTATCCCATACACCAACTCAAAAGGAGACATGCCAATAGACTTTTTCTGACTTACGCTATCAGCCCACAGTGCATTTACTAATTTCTTGTGCCAGCCCTTTTTATTGATTTCCAGCAATTTCTTAATGATATTTACCAAGGATTTATTTGAAGAATCCGCCAAGCCATTTCCTTGCGGATGGTAGGCGGTCGAATGTCCCAAGCTGATATTGTACTTATAGAAAAATTCAACCATCCTCTTAGACTTGAAGGCCGCTGCATTATCTGTGATTATCTTACTAGGACACCCAAAACGTGACAGAATATTATTTTCTAGAAAAGAAATAATTACCACATTCGTGGCCTGTCGAGTGGGGATGGCCTTGATCCATTTCGTGAAGTAGTCCGTAGCTGTCAATATCCATCTATGCTATCCGGAAGATGCTGGGTGGATTTCCCCGATGAAATCCAATCCCCACTGTTGGATTGGTGCACTGACTTCAATTCTTTTAAGAGGCAAAGGTTGTAGGTTCTTCTTCCCTTCGAAAATTTGGCATTCGTGACAATTCTTAACAACCTTATATACATCAAAAAACAAAGAAGGCCAATAATAACCTGCCCTTAGAATCTTATTCACTGTGGTTTTCCAAAACAGATGGCCCCCACAATCTCCTCTATGAAAATCCTCCAAAACTCTTTTGGCTTCCTCCTCTACCAAACAATTCAATAACATTCCACCAGGGTCTTTCCAATACAATGCAGAATTCAGTATGCAAAACTTTGCAGCTCTCAACTTCAATGTTCTACTCTTATTTCTAGGCATTCCGGGAGGTGGAGATAAATACTGAAGTATGTATTAGATGTCAGCATACCAAGGGGAAGAAACAAAAATATTAGATACATGAAATGATGTACTCTCCGCATCTTCATTGGACATGGCAGCGATCAAATTTATATCTAGAGCATGCAGATTTGTTTCAGCCATGAGCTTGGCGAGTCCTTGTCCTTTGATCAACTTGGTTGGTTTAATTTCCACATTGTATTCTAACAATGCAGTGATCCACTTACCCCGTCTTCCTTCCGGATCTACGTGTACAAAAACATCTTTAACTGCTGTGTTAGGAACATATGATATAATGTGGGAATGCAGTATATACACACGGAAGTCTTTCAAGGCCTTTAAGCGCAAGTGCTTGTTTCTCAATAATATTGTATTTCAATGCTCTATCCCTTATAATCCGACTGAAAAAAGCAATGGGCTTCTCAACTCCATCCCTTCTCTACATTAAAACAGCTGCCAAAGTGTGCTCAGAAGCAAACGAAAACAAAATAAAGTCCTACGTGTAGTCCGGGCTGATTAAAATAGGAGCTGAAGAAAGAGCTAACTTTACTAAATTGAATGATTTCACTGCCTCTTCTGTCCACTTTACCTGACTATCCTTTTTCAGCATATTCGTAATTTCTCTAAGATGCTCAGCAAGATTTGGAATGAAACGACGCAGAAAATTCATTTTACCATTAAAGGACTGTATTTCTTTCTTGTTCCGAGGCTGTTCAATCTGCTGGATGGCTTCAACACGTGCAGGGTCAACACAGATGCCATCTTTCGATATGATGTGGCCAAGGAGCTTGCCCTCATCCATGGCAAAAAGACTCTTTTTTCGGATTCAGCGAAATGCCATATTTTCTGCACTTTTGGAAAACAACTTTCAAATGATATAAATGTTCCTCATCAGAATTTGAAAACACAGTTAAATCATCAAGGTAAACAACCAAAAATACATCTTTCTCGTTGGCGAAAGCCATGTCCATTGCACACTGAAAGGTGGCACCTGCATTCTTCAAACCAAACGGCATTTTTGCATAATGAAACGCTCCCCATGGAGTGGTGAATGCAGTCTTGTCACGATCATCTTCATATACTAAAATTTGATTGTATCCTGAATAGCCGTCGAGTAGTGACATCCTTGATGCTCCAACTACTCGCTGCAATATATGGTCCATTTTTGGCAGCGGATAATTGTCTTTTAATGATACCTTATTCAAATTTCTGAAGTCGATACATAAACGGATCTCACCTGTTTTCTTTCTCACGGGCACCAAATTTGATATCCAATCTGAAAATCGGATAGGCACAATGATTCCTGACTTATACAACCTAGTTACCTCTTTTTCAATCGATGGTAGCAGCTTTGGATTGATTCTCCTCAAATTTTGATGAAAAGGCTTCTGATTTGGTTTAATGGGGATAGTATGCTGAATGATATTAGTGTCATATGTTTTTAAATCTGAGTAATCCCACGCAAAAGCATCAGAAAATAAAGACAACAACTTCACATACTCTGCCTTTACCTTTGGTGATAAGGACTTTGATAATTTTATTATCTTGGGATTCTCAGCTGTCCCAATATTTACCTCTTCAACACCTTTTTCAGTCGGCCTCAATGTTGGTTTACGGGCTACATCATCTTGGTCAAAGAGTTCTTCCAAAGGAATCAATCCCTTAGGAATGATGTTATCTTTAAGTTGTAGTACTTCCATTTGATTTATTTGTATATCATCACTACCATCATCATGTTCTGTATCTATGGAGGTGTCTTTAAACTTACCCTTATTCTGCAGAAAATGATTAATCTCCTCGTCATCCTGAAAGACTTGCCAACATCGCTGATTGTCTGGAACGGTGGGACGGTGTTTCACATGCATCTCGAACTTGTTTTTGGAATTCATTGGAATTTTTAAATTGCTTGCTGCCTTAGCAAGTCCGTCAGCAACACCATTTTCTATGCGAGGCACACATGTCAAGGTATGATCAGAAAATAACTTCAGAATATCTAAGACTGCATTATGGTAAGCTCTCATGTGAGGATGCTTGGCCTGAAACTCACCCTTAACCTGCTTTATCACCAACTCTGAATCACCATAGACTGCAATCCTTTTCGCTTTCAGCTTTCTAAGAATCTTAAGGCCAACAATTAGAGCCTCATATTCTACTTCATTATTAGAATAGTCAAATGCTAGCTTGTAGGAACACACTCTCACTTTGCTTGGAACCTTATCCGTAGCAGAAAATGGACTGCGAATCTAAACACCAATTCCAGCACCGTCACTACCTACTGCGCCATCAAAATCCATGGTCCAAAGACCATCTTCATCATCCTTTAAATGCTGAAATTGCACCAGCTCTGTTTTTCATGTCTGTTGCCCATTGTCTTTAGTTGATTGCTCCATAGTAGTTTGCTTTTCTCTTCTTTCTTTTTGCAGAACTTCTCTAAAATTCTCAGTGATTTCTGGTATATCTTCCGCCTGAACTATTTGACTATCTATATCATTAAAACTATCAGCAAGCAACACAAATGATTCTAAGTCGGTATGTACATAATTTACAGGATGATTGATTGGCTTCTCTTTGCTGGTTATCATGTATTTCATCTTCTGCTCTCGATATAACTTTCTCATTTGACCAAAGGTTGGAATTGTTGCATAAGAGAAATCTAAATGTACTGCACCTTTCAATTTTGCCCCCCAAGATCTTGAAAGGAGCATCCCAAATCGCGGAGGAATGTCCGCCACAACCACATCCATCAAGACATTCTTTGCTGGAATTTGATATAAGCTTACAACCAAATCTTTAATGAGTCCGATACACCTCACACGACTGGAATCAAATGAATACAAATCATGATATTTCCTTGTAATGTCTAGTCCTAACTTTTCCATGATCGCCTTTGGCATCAAATTATGCGAAGCACCCGAATCGAACATGGCATTGTGCAATACATATTCATGCAACCTCAAACTGATATAAAAGGGAGGAACATCACTGTCAGGGGACTCACCATCTAATGCAGGCCCAAATATCAGTTCTGGCTGATCATCTTCAAAATTTACCGTGTCAAACATTGGATCAAAATTCAGAATTTTGGAGACTTGACCACGGTAGCTGTTGTTCTTCATAATATTTGTCAAAGGAATAGATATTTTTAATTTGGAAATTTCATTTTCCAAACTAAATGTTGAAACTCTTTCGACTTCTTTGACTAGAACTTCCTTCTTATCCTTGATTATACTTGTCTGGTTTGCCTTTTCTGCTGATGATACTTTACTAGCTGTGGGATCAATTGTCTCTTTTCCTTTCTTCTGTGGTATAGGTGAATCTGTCTTCGGTGTTGTAGCTTCTTTTCTTTTCTGAATTAGATTTATGGGCACATCTCGGTTTCTCAATGAGTACTGCTTCTATTGGGTGGACAAAGCATTCAAATATGCTCTTTGGTAATCATCTGATTCTTCCTCTAAATCTGCATAATTTGCTAAGATGAAATCTTCATCTTTCTGGGCAGCTGAACTTTCTCCATATTCTTCGTCCTCAGTGATGTAAATGGGAAGATCATCGGGAGTAAAGAAGTGATTTTTCTCACCTACTACATCATCATCATCGTCTGAATCTTGACGCACAAAATTCTGCAAAAGAGGAGTTTTAATCTGTTGCTGGGTTGCCGGCTCTTGTGCTCTTTCTTCACGCTGCTTAATTCTGAACTGTGGCTGCTGCTGGCCTCGGTAATTTGGATTACGAATCTACGTTTCTGATTTATCAAGGTTCATTCTTTTGAACATTTTTTCCATCTCACGATGCCAGGGCGGTTCTGATGTAGACTCTTCCTTTATAGTCACTCTTTTCTCTGCTTTCAACCGTGCTCTCTTATCATTCAGATTCGCCTCAACACTAACAGCAATCTTCTGCATATCTTCTAAGGTAGGTCGATCTCTGTCTCGTAGTGAATAAGCCATCTTTGGATCAAAACCATCCGGGAATTTAAGAAGAGCTGACTTTTTAGACAATCTTAAGTCATCTGGAATTGCATTATACACTGTATTGAATCTGATAATATAATCCTGAACAGACTCACCGGGATTACGCTTGATGCTGGTATACTCTGAAGTGATTTGCAACGGATCTTTCTTCATCTCCCACCGATCTAGAAACAGATTCTGAAGTTCCTGTAATGTGTTGATACTCCTGGCTTGTAAAGCTCTGAACCATTTACGAACCTCTCCTCCAAAAGTCTGGGCAAACAATCTCATTGAAACATTTTCTGCATCAATTTCATGCAGGTCCAAAAAGTCTATCATTCGAACAATATGCTGCTGAGCTAATATACTCTGTGGTGTGCCATCGAATATAGGAATCTTGCTCTGATAATCAGTAGGCATAGGATCCAAATTGGCCAGCAAAGCAAGAGGTGCAAATCTGGCAGCCATGGCTCTTGGTGGATTTGCAATTGGCCTTGGAGATGTTGGGGGAGTAGGTGCAGCTGAGGTGTGAGGTGTATGAGGAGGTGTGTGCGGAGGAGATGCAGTTTTAGGCATGGAAATAGTGGATGAACGCGAATTGACTGCAGACTTTTTATAAGAAATAATAGGTTGCATAGGGATGGTGGGAATGAAAGGCGGTTCGGTAGGATTTCTAGAGGTGGATGCCATAATGGATGATCCAATGGTAGCAGATGCAGTTTCTAGAAAATCAATGATATTTGTAACCTCAATTGTAGTTTGGAGTTGTCTTAAAATAAAATTCTCAATAGACTTATTAGACTTTTCGATTTCAAGAGCGGCAGCAAAATCAGGATTTGGAAATATAGAATCAAGAGCATTTTCAGACTTGGTTTTAAACAATGATAGTTCAAAATTTTCATCAAAAGCAAGTTCTTCAAGATATTCAAAAATTTCAGGACATGAATGAGATTTAATTATGGGAGTCACAGAGCTTTCTTGACGAAGGAGTCTTGGAATCAAATTCAGATTTTCGTAGACAGGAGGCGGATTCGGATCTGGATTAGCTCTGGTATGTCTTCTTGAAGCTAGTGTGCTTTGTCAAAAGATCAAAGGAACATAAATAATTCAACCTATCAACTTCTAGACTCAATCATCCAAAGGTCTAGAACGAACAAGTTTTACTGGGGTGATTTTGCAAATTAAGTGTTGCATTCACAAGCTAACCGGAGATCGACTGAAGCAACGTTTATCTACTTCCGCTTGTGCATGGCAAAAGAATTTCGAAAGCTACCTGGCCTGACTTCAGACTCCATCTAAGACTCATGAAACAAACACATCAACAAGAAAACCATTGGGATTTTTCCCCAGTATGGTCGCCACTATGTTAGCGCTCAAATCCACCTTAGGCTGAAATAAGGTAAAACTCAAGGCTACATCAAACCACACTCAGCCTCATAGCTAGCCCTACAAGGACAGGAGAGGGCTCTCTCCAGTCAATCTCGATAAAATGAGAAATAGGGTGCAAGATGACTCTAGAATGGGAACTGATTTTAGGCTAGTAAAGAGATAGGAAAGTTTGATTTTGATTTTTTGGGTTTTGTTGGAGAAATGGGAAAAAACAATTTTGGGTCTGGGGATAAGGCCAGATCTTTGCAGAATTCGAGTTGGGGCGAGGTAGGTAGTAGTCTTAATGCTTTTTGATTAAGTGTATGGATGGATCAGAATGAAAAGGAGCTGAAGAGGGCAACGGAGAACATGGATCCTCTCCAAACAGGCGAAAACATGTAAAACTAAACAATTTCAAAGGCAGAGCACTGAAATCAATGGATTCAACCTCATTTACTCATTCATTTAGTTTCAGAAGCATAAGAAGGGAATGGAATACATTAAACATGAAAGAACTTACAATAAACTGAGAGAAAACACCATCAAGAACTAAAAGCCACAAGAATCCCAACAGGTGTTGCAAAACCTCTGATCTTTCCTTAGCCAAAATATGAAAAATATGTACAATAATGTGCCAAAATCTTTCCCAAAAGTTAAACCTCTCCAACCTCTGAAAATGATTGAGAAATTACATCATATAGACCATACTAACCCCTTTCCATGCCTTTAGCGGTCGAATTCCTCCTTCTAGGAGCAGTTTCAAGTAATTCTAAACAAGGAGCTAGAATATAGGCATCTAAACAACTTGCCTCTAAAAGAGAGGAAACTGATTCTTACATTTGATTTTTACTTTTTTAGGAGTGAATCATCTAAAATAGGTAAAAGTAAGTCCAAGTTACATTCCAACCATAAATTAACATCAAGATAACTCAAAAATTTCATCCACAAGCAAAACTGGTTCAACTGGCCGAATTTCTGAGCTGAAAGGTGAAAAATTGACCAAAAATCCATGTGCGTAGCGCCCTTGAGTCATACGTGTAGCGCATCGTTCATCCTGATTTTGGGGCACTTCCTGGCATCCAAATTGAGCTCATGATAACTCGTTGGAAAGCCCTGGATGTTGGCTATCCAACCCAAGTGGAATTTCCCAATTTGGAGCTCATTTGCCCCTCCAAAACTTCATTCTCCCAGAAGTACTTCCTGCTGGTGCAAAAGGTGGCAGAAAGGTGGTTTTCATGGTGTTTTTGGGCCCTTTGATCATCCAGAACTTAATGAAATGCTTCGGAAATACTTGAGCATGCATAACTTACCATGACAAACCCAAAAATATAAATTTTTCCTTCATCAAGTGTCCCAATCGAAAGCGAGCGCGTCGACGTGCTACTCATATAGCTGAAAAACCTGTTTTTAGGCCAAAATATTTCAAAATGACAAAAAATTCTCTGAATTTTCTCAAATTCGGAGCGAAGACCCTCCATCATGTATTATGTCCAGTCAATGAAGCCTCGGCCAAAATCTGGATCCCATCAGGCCTTTTCCTCCGTTTTAGTGCTCTGCTCAACCTCCTCTTAAAAATCTTTATTTTTTCTTTGTCGACGTGCATGCAAGCCCAATATTGATGTTTCATATGACGAAGCATGTTTTTGTCTCTATTGGCCTTCGCCAACAACTCCTCTAGACATCGATTAATTTTCTCAAGCCAAAATTGCCGCTCAAAAGGTGTCAAATCGCCATGTCTTTTCCGGGCCAACTCTCCATAAAAAAAGCAGTCACTGTTTTGATTATGAGGGGATTTGACAAGTGAGTAGAAAAGAGAGTAATGCAAGGGAAATAACTATTAGGAACAAAAGTGACAATAGCCCTGGAAGTGTTTGACAAATGTCAATGGAGGATGTGGACAAGTGAAAATGGGATTATGTCATGACATGAATGATAAACAGTGTGAAAATGACAATGGCCATAACAATGACAGCAGTGATGTAATGGCAAAGAAAGAGCGTGAGGCTAAGGTTAATAATGAGCAGGGACACCACTGAAAATAGATGACACAAGCATATATCAATAGCACAAGTTTGAAAAACCCCCACACAGTCCCTAATATTTGTTTCAAACCCTAAGAAGTGAATTTGGAAATAAACATAGCATTTTACATTTCACACTTGTTTCTCCACATTTAAAACACCATAATCATGTCTAAAATTCACTGAGAAAACATAAAGAACCTACTTGCAAGCAGTCGGAGGCAATTTGGCATGAATCTGGACGAAGGAGCAAAAAAAATTTGGCTCTGATTTTGTATGCATCGCGCGCTTACCCAATGCATAGCGCGCAGTATGTGTGTAGCACGCACACAATTTTGCACAGGCCGATGAAGCCCAGTGCGTAGCGCGCTCCCAATGCATAGCGCGCACTTTATATGCGTAGCACGCTACATAGTGAATTTTGTAGGAGGCTTTTGGAGGCCTTCCCGGTTTCCAAATCGATTGGAATTTTACAATTTGGAGTTCATTTTCCCTGTCAAAAATCAAATCTCCCAAGACTAGTCAAAATGTGCCAAATGAGGCTGCCCAAAGGCAGAGTGCTGTTACAGTCAACTTTTGAAGGTTTTCCTCAACTCCAAATTGAGCTCATGATAGCTCATTGGAAATATATTTGTGTCTAGTTATCCTTTGACTCATCAAGCAAGTTATTTAGCCAACCATGCTAGGCAAAAGCTTGATTTTCCCAAGGTTACTTTAGAGGTGCATTCAATTCTCCTGAGGCAACGGTATTTTTGACATTTCTCTAAAACCATGATACCTGTGTAAAACGTGAGGGAGGTTTTTCTTCTTTGGCATGTTTTGGACAAAAAACTCTCTCAGTGTTCCAAAATTCATCTTTGATTGCTCTGAAACATCTTTTGAGTGAAACTTATCCTGATGTGTGAAACAAGGAATTTTGTCGAAATGAAGCGAAATGAAGGGGATAAGGGGCTTCTAAATTCTTGGGGAACTTTTGGGAAGTAGGGAGGGATGTTAGCAAGTAGGGGAAAGTGGAATCTCAGATATTGAGTGAGGGGAAGGGGTCCAAAAGGGAAAAACACAGGCCTAGCCTAGAAAATTGCCAAGTTGTGGCAAGAAACTAAGGTTTGTGCAAAAATGAAGAATTTGGGGGATTTCAGTGATGGGAAGTGTTTAATAAGGTACATTAATGATAGGGGAAAGTGTATGAATATCAGGATACAAGTTTTTCTAATGATTTGACCATCCAAGAGAAATTACCTCCAAAACCCTAGGAGAGGGAAATGGACCTTACCTAGGCACAACTGAAGCAAGAACAAGCTGTAAAATGACCCAATGGAACTTGACATGATGATGACAACCCTCTGAATGATGGTACACTCAGTTGAATGGTGATATGAACCGACATTTGGACAACTTTGACAGGAGTAAAAGCAACCCCTAGACCTAATGCCTAGTGACCAAATTTTACTTGAAGACTCTTTGAAATGACAAAATTTGATCTTGATACCTTAAAATCACTTTGTAAGAGCATGTTTGATCACTGAAGGAAGGATGCAAAGACTGACACTAACAAGAAGTAGCTAGAACATTGACAGGGATCGAAAACCAATTGATAACCACGAAAACAAGAGCAAAGGAGTGAACTAACAGGGAGATTGGAGCTTGCGAATGGAGGGGAGGCCTCTCGAAATAAATAACTGGAGGGAAGAGGCTCATGAGGTACCAGATCACGCGGAGGATGCTTGGACAATCACAAGTTTCACAGGAGTAGCTTAGATTCGAATGGATCACACAATCTGCAGTGAAATATGGATGAATATTCGGCGGCTTACGACAGAAGGCATTGTGATTATTGATGATTTGGTCAGAAAACATCTTTGCATAGGCATGGATTAATTGTAATAAACACATTAAATCAGTCATGATAGTCAAGGGATGAAATGATGAAGATCCTCATTGTTATAAAGAAAACTACCTTTGGACCGCGAGAAGGCTTGACTGGCCCTTTTGTCTGCTTCTCGATTGAGTGATCGGAGAATGTGATAGAAGTGGAAACTTGACCATGGGATATCAAGTCTTTGCATCTACTGATAGTTTGTTGCAAGAAGATGTTAGAGGCTTTCTGCCTGCTATTCATTAGATTAATGATGATGGCAGAGTCACCGAAGATGAGAGCTTTTTTTATTCCCTAAGCCTGTAACTGGAGAATGCCTTGATAGAGGGCCAGAGCCTCGGCTCTATTGTTTGAGAGGGTTCCCAATCCCCATTCAAAGGAGACTAAGGGATCCCCAGAAGGAGAGAAGATAACGCCCCCTGCTCCCACCGCTCCCAGATTTGATTTTGAAGTGCCATCAAAGAACATGGAGTGAAGGTTACTTGAACGAAGCCATCTGCTGAATTCGTCCTGCTTTAGGCGAATTTTCCATTTATGATTGCTATTTTTGCCCAAATTGCTGCATACTTTCGCTGCTGGGGGGATGCTAATCTCATCAATTAAATTTCTTATGAAGTCTTTTTCCTCAACCCACAGGCTGGTTATGTCAATTTTTTTTTAGATCTTAGAAGCAATATTTTCGATCGCCGGACTTTTTCCCTTGATGCATAGATGACTAATCGAAGTCTCCTTGTCTCTAAAAATCATGTTGTTCCGGGCAATCCAGATCCTCCATAAAAGAGTAAATGGAAGGGCGTCCCACACTCTCTTAGCAGGATTATGTTTCATGGTTTGCCAAGGGTAATTTCTTTTCCAATTTATTAAAGCTTTGCCAATGGATTGCTGAGTATATTCCAGATGGGAAACACAGAAGGATTGATGCTGCTCCAACAAGAGACTGTGAAAGGACAAGAGATAAAGAGGTGCTGCATAGATTCCTCTGCTTGTTGGCAATTAGGGCATCTGGAAGGTCCAACAATGCCTCTTGTTTTGAGGTTCTCAGTGGTGAGAGTTTTTTCTTTCAAGAGAATCCACATGAAAAATTTTACCTTAGGAATTGCTTCTTATTTCTTTAGAATCTTCCAATGGTTCCAAGTTGGCGCTGGATGTTCCTTGCTATTCAAGTAATCATAACCTACTTGAACTGTGTAACTGGTTCCTGTAGGGTCCCATCTGAGTTCTTCCTTGTCGTTTTTAAAGGTGGGAGCGATGTTGTGCAGATGTTTACAAAAGTTGCCAAAGCTGTCTTTGAGGCGATGAGGGATGGGAGGAAATTCCCATCGCAACCAAACATGGGTTGTAGCATCCCATTGAGAAATTTGGTCTAGATTACTTATACCTTTACTTTGCAGAAAGGAAAGAAAAGAATCCATACCTGGGAAACTATTGATTTGGTGGATTTCGCATGATTTTATCAGCACCAATGTTGACTTTCTTACCTCCTTTGGGAACCTTGGATATGTTTTGCGCCATTAATGGGATGACTTTTTTACATAATTTCCAGATCTTCGTGCAGTTCCTATTGGGAATCTCATTCGCTATTAGAAGCTGTCTTGGCTGGCTAAGGTATTTTGCCTCCAAGACATTTTTCCACCAGGCTAGTTGATTTTCCATTAATCTCCATATTAGCTTTCCTCCAAGGGCTAAATTCATGAGAGATGGCGATCTAATGCCCAGGCCTCCTTTCTCTTGTTTTTGGATGACTTGTTTCCATCCAACCAAATTAAATTTTTTCCTCTCATTTTTCCCTCCCTGCCAAAGGAAGTATCTGAGAACACTGTCCATTTTGCAAAGAAAGGAGGCTGGGGCTTGAACTAGGGAGAACTAATAAAGGGGAAGAGAGGAGAGGCCCGATTTGAGAAGCACAAGTCGCCCTGCTGGATTGAGCCAAAAAGTTCCCCACTCCTGGATTTTCTTTTTCATTTTATCTAAGGTTAAATCCCAAACATCTGCCCTTGCATTCCCTATACTCACCGGCATTCCTAGGTAGCTGAAATAATCCCAATTTAACTTGCATGGAACACCAAAAATGCTGGCAATGCTTTGAATCGTTTGAGCTGAAGCATTCCATCCATAAACACAACTTTTGAGATGATTTATCTAACCCCCTGAGCATCTCATGAATTGATCAAGCAAGGATTTGAATCTTTGAGCAATGATTGTGGTCGCCCCACCCAACAACAGAGTGTCGTCAGTAAATTGAGAGTGATTAATGTTTTTTACTCCATCTTCAAATTCAATTCATGTAGTGAGGCCAGCCTGCCTCTTGTGATCAAGCGCACAACTGAATGACTCTGCCATTAGGAGAAAAAGATAAGGAGATAAGGGGCAACCTTGTCTTAATCCTCTTATGGATCGGAAGGAAGGTCCAGTTCTACCATTGATAAGGGGAGCAATCCAAGGACCAAAAATATAGGCTCTTATGATATCAATAAAGAGGGGAGAGAAGCCCATTTTCTGAAGAACCGCAAAAAGAAAAGAATGCCTTACCCTGTCAAAGGCATTGGCAAGATCCAATTTTAGAATAAAGCCCTTTTCATTCCTGGAATAGCTAGAGTGAATGGCTTCCTGAACCAAGAGAATGGAATCTGAGATTTTCCTGTTGGCCATAAAGCCTCCTTGGTTTTCAGAAATTAGCATCGGGAGGAGGGGCTTGAGACGGGTAGCAAGGATTTTGGTAAAAATTTTATAGGATGAAGTACATAATGATATTGGCATGAGGCGGGAAAAGTTAGAAGGTCGGTTCTCCTTTGGAATGAGGGCCAGATATGTTGCATTTGTATAGCCTCCTATTTTGCCTTTCCTTTGAATCCATTTGAAGTATTTTGTGAGATCCTTTTTTATCAAATCCCAATATTCTCTATAAAAGCATATTGAGAAGCGGTCTGGACCGGGTGCCTTGTTAGGCTGAAGGCACCAAATGGCCTCCTTAATTTCTTCCTCTTTTATCTCTTCCATCAATTTTTTATGTATATCTGCTGTAATTTTGGTTGGCAAATGCTGCAGGAGGTTATCAAATAGTTCTTCCTCCCCTGTTTTAGTTAATAGCTCCTTGAAGTAGTCTGAGGTAGCACCTTTAATAGCTGTTTGGTCAATGTGTTGGATCCCTGCATTGTCTGTGATGGCTGATATGTTGTTTTTGATTTGCTGAGCAGTGGCTTATTTGTGAAAGAAGGAAGTATTTTTGTCTCCACTTTTCAGCCAAGTTTGCCTAGATTTAATACACCACTTTTCTTCCTCCTCTCTTTTGATTCTGTATAACTGATTGTAAAGGTTTTCCTCTTGAATCTTTTCATCCTAGTGGTATTCTTGATTGTCTATAGCACATTGAAATTCTTCAATTTTGGCTTTCACCTCTCTTTTTTTCCCCTCTGGCTCATTGTACTGCGTTTTTGCCCAAGTTTTGAGCGCTTTTTTCACATTTTTTAATTTATTCTCCCATATAAAGCCTGGAGATCCTTCCACATGTTGACTCCAGGTTTGCTGGATCAAACTTCTGGCTGTTTGATAATTGCTCCAAATTTGACTAAATTTGAATGGAAGAGGTCCAATAGGACAATGCGTATTCATAGGTAAGGTGATTGGATAGTGATCTGAGGCCGCAAAGGGAGGTATGGTGGCATTGGCGACTGAGTAAGTGGAGAGTAGGGAGATGTTAACCAGGAACCGATCTAGTCTTTCCATTATATTGTTGCTACCCAACCTGCGATTACTCTAGGTATATTTTTGGTTTTTTGGAATGATGTCTATCAATTCACCATTCTGCATTATGATTTCCAGCTGGCTTCTAAATGGATCTAGCGTAAAGCTTCCCCCTCGCTTTTCATTGGCATGCAAAATTAAATTTAAATCGCCCCCCAAGATGATGTTACTGTTGTCTTCTTCCATTATGTTCTTGCCAAGTGAGTCCCAGCAGACTTCTTTATCCCTATAATGGTTAGGGGCGTAGACATTGAAAATCACAATCTGCGGTTTACTCATATTGTTCCTCAACACTGTCTTTATCCAATGTTGTTCTATTACTTCAGCTTCGCTACTCCACTCTTCCTGGCTCCAAATAGTAGTAATCCCACCTGAGGCTCCTCTGGCTTCACATGTACAACCTTTATAATGCTTATGATGGTCAATGATCTTGTTAATTTCTGATTCTCTCTGTTTTGTTTCTTGCAGTAAGATAATGGATGGATGCTCTTGAATTATAAGGTCCTTTAGGGCGTTGATTTTATAGGGGTGCCCAAGTCCCCTGCTGTTCCATGAAAGTATTTTAATCATTTCAGAACTGTGATTTGAGGAGTTGCTCTCCCTCCCTTATCTTTGCTTGTTGCTTCTTTATCTATTGATCCCTGTATGTAAGATTCTATAGGATTCTAGAGTCCTAGCGCTATGTCTTTTTGCGCGTTCTCATCCCTGTGCTGTTTGGAAGACTTTCTTCCTGGCTTCTTTTGACCATTTAGAGAGGATCCTTGATCCTTGGAATTGCTTCGTGTGATTCTAGGAGGGAGAGAGTCAGATGGTTGATGGGAGGCAATGATCATGGAATGGGGGGAAGAGGGGGGCTCAAAAAGATTCAAAGGGGCAGGGGACTCTTCGGGAAGGGAAAGAACGTGAAAGGGGTTGGATGAGAGAGAAGAAGGATGAGGGTTTAGTTGGCAGTCAGAAGAGTGAGGCAGATGAGAGGAGGAAGGGAGAGGGGATGAGGGCGGAGGGGAAGGAGTATGAGAGATGGGAGGGGGTTGAGTGGAAGGACCAGCTTCATTGGATATTTTGTGGCCAGGGACAGCTTTTTTCCTTTTGACCGTTTCCCATTGCTCTTCTTGCGGATTATTATCAACATTAGAAAGCTTAGTGCATCGATTAGCAAAATGACCATACTCGTGACATACCTTACACTTGAAGGGGATCTGCTCATAGTCGAGTTGTTGAATGTGCGACCAGTCGTCAACTTTGAGCTTAATGGCTTCTGGAAGACCTTTACCCAAATCAACTTCAACGCAAATAAGGGCACATGCCTGCATATTGTCTCTTGGCTCGCTCCGATCTATATATTTTCCGACCGCATTTCCAATGGCACGCACTGACTCGTCTCCCCAGCAATGCAATGGGAGGTGAGGGAGACGAACCCAAACACGAATCGCATTAGGTATATCTAGCTTCGGATCGAAGTTCGACATCCATTTGTTTAAGTACAGACCTCTGGAGTCCATGAAGTAAGGCCCATTGTAGAATATCAAATCCTTGTCTTCCTTTGTCTCAAAATGAAAAGTGAAATAACCCTTCCCACAAAATCTGATAGCAATTTTCCCTTGGATTTTGTCTAACCAGTTCCTTTCCACCCACCTCTGAATAGTTTTTGGTGAGGGCCATAGTCCTGTAAATTGCCCTATAAGTCCTTTTTCAGCCAGAGCAAGAGCAGCCATTCTGGGCAAAGTAGGAGGGAGAGCGACTTCCTGTAACCCCTCACTTTTTTAACGAATTTGGAAATCGAAGGGCGAGCTCACTGAGGCGGTAATGATTTTATCAGTGCCGAGAAAGCTTGCTGTTGAGTTGCCTCCTCCGGAGGGGCCATCCGAGCAGCTGCGGACCAATTCAAAGGAAGATGCAGGCGACGATGGTTAGAATCGTGCGTGCAGGGGGCTTCGAAGGTTGCAAGCAGCGGGCTGCAGCAGGAGCTCACGCTAGGGTTTTATAAATATATATATTTTTAATGTATTAGAAAATTAAATATTTATTTTTCATTAATAGTTATAAAACAAATCAATTATATCACAAATTTTGTATAAAATTTATATCACAAATTTTGTATAGAATTTATTTACTACTATCTTAATTAACAATTATATATACTAATAAATAAATTTTATTTTGTTTTTCATTTAAGTAAAAAATTGATAAACTTATTTACCTATGAAAATTTATTTTTTATTTTTTCATCAAAAAGTTGATAAGCTCATTTATCTGAGAGGTTGACAAGGGCATTTACCCATTTCACTTGTTCTCACATATAAAAGGATGATCCAAGGAATGTTTTTTTAATGGCGGGAAGGTTTTTTAATGGCAGTAGGACTTTGGGAAGCCTCAGAAGGATGACACTATCATCTCTGTTTTGACTCACATGCTCATTTTGGATCTTTACATAAAGGTTCAATAATTCAGTCTAAGCACTAATTTTACATTTGTTTTGATAATTTTTAACGATATTTATAACACTTTGATTATTTCATTCCATGCAAGCATACTCTTTTGTTTTCTCCTTGTATCAGAATATACACTTTGCATAATAGTTTTGTCTTTTTTCTTGTTAGAGTAGGGTGATAGAGTTCATTTCAACTATCTTTCTTTCCATGAATGCACTTAATTTATACATTTGAACAATGTAATTTTGTCATTATCTAATAATAAAATTAAAATTCTTTTTCTTCAAGTTAATTACATTACATTTTAGTTATAAATTGAAATCTATATAACATTGATTGAATAGTATTATATATTACATTTTATTGTTGTAGGCTGAACCTATACCACATTTATTGCATTATACTTTTTTGACTTGATAAAAAAAGACTAAATGTCTAAATCATGCCTTATATTGACTATTCATCTCTTTATTCTTATCTAAGTCCCTCCCCATTTAATGAATAAGACAAAATGTATAAAAGTTATCAAATCACAAACCTGTGCATCATTATTTAAAATTATGTAGTGATATTTCAACTTTCTATAAATTATATTATTTTTTTTAAAATTTAACTAAATAAATAATATTTTTTTTATTATTATTATGTAATCATAAATTCAGATCTGTATATATGACATAGAGATAAAGATTTTTACCGCTCTAAATTAATTTAAATTATTAAAAAAATCAAATTTCAAAATAATGAAAAATTCAACTTTTTTTAAGGTCTAATTCCAATTATTATAGAAAACTTTATGACGTAATTAAAGATAATTTTTCCGAAAAATTTTCTTAACACAAACATCATATACTTTAGTTTCTCGGATTTTATAATTTTGAAAGTGCTGTTACCGGTCTATAATATCTGGAAATTGCTCTTAAAATATTGGAGTTGCACATTGACTCCCTAACAATTCTGCACTCTTTCTAAAGTGTTGTTGAATATTTGCACATTGACTCCATCACTATAATTCTGAAATATTTCTAAAATATTGTTGAGCTGTTTCTAAAATATTCAGGTTTCACAACAGTAACACAGTTAGGTAGAAATGGGAAAAAATTTCGGAATGCACTGTAAAACCAATGACCAAGCTGTTTCTAAAATATTCAGGTTTCACAACTGTAACAGAGGTGGGTAGAAATGGGAAAAAATGTCAGAATGCACAGTAAAACCAGTGACCAAACTTTTGAAAACTCTCCTTATTAGGCAGAGAGGACGAATGATGAAGCTCCAAAAAGGAGTCAAAAGGCATTCGACCAATTATATAAGAAAGGAATCCAATGATTTGTTAAGGATCGTTGGAAGGCACGTGGAGGTAATCAGATAAAAAGATTTGCAGCCCATAGAATCGACAACAATATTAAAAAATGCTGAGCGATAGAGACGAAATATTAGACACAAGTGGTATTGAGAACCACTGAAAGTGGCCAGAGATAAGGGGTATAGAAATGACAGAATGTGCTACTCCAATAATACCGGTAGCTCCGATTTTTTTCCTCATGTCCCCATCTGCAGCCAGCTGTTTGTTTTGAAGGTCCATGCAGCTCCACTACCATGGAATCTTTTTGGGGTCCTCTGTTTTGATATTGTTTTTGGGCCACAATCTCCTTTTACATCAATAGCGATCGCTTCACCTGCCTCACCTGCTTTGAATCATGGAACCTTTCATGCCTCCCTTTTTCATATACACATTAATTTCATTCTCTCTTTAATTGCTGAATGTTTGCACCATCCTTTGAACTTGTGGCAATCATGGGGCGAGCTTTTCTTTCTCATCTTGCCCAGCTGAGTCTCCTCGTGTTCCTTCTCATGTCCCTCTGCGCAACCTTAGGTATGTTCTAATCCTTTACAGTGATCGCCATGGCGTATTTGGTTTATTTTTTTAACACCTCTTTCGCCTTCTTTGCCTGTCTTATAAACTTTATTCTCATAGAGCTTTGGATGTGCCAGATGTGAGCTCCTGGTTCACTGCAGCGCTTCAAGGATCACAGGTTAGTTCGAAATTCCTGACAACTTTTTTCCTATGGTTAACATATCGGTCTTCTTCCATCTAATAAATGAACTAGCCTTGGCGTAGATTCAGCTTGGTTGCCTAAAAAAACATAACGAATTCTGTTTGGTTTTTGTTATTTATCTGAACAGGTCTTGTGCTTTACACTGAATCAACTTTTCCCAAAATCAAGCTCATGAATTGAGTAGTTTTTATAATTGTTAACATATCAGTCTTCTTCCATACTAGCCTCTGCCTAAGCTCAACCTAATCACCTAAAAAAACATATCAAATTCTGTTTAGTTCTTCAACTCTATGTTTAAATTATTCCTCTGAACAAATACTGTGCTTCACACTGAATCAACTGTTCCCAAAATCAAGCTCATGAATTGAGTAGGACCTGCATCTTTGAAATTGGCCATGAATTCCAAATATTCAGAGCTAAATTTATATAGTGATACAGGTTCATATAAACTCCAGATCTCCTTAAATTGAAAGGTGTAGATTTCAATGTTTTTGCATTCTTTCGTAATACTTAAACATTCAGTTTCTGACTTTATCTCTTTTATTTTGCTTACAAGCGAGTTCACCTTAGACTTTATTCTGTCAAATATGTGCTACTGAATATGTTGTTGCTGCTTCAGTTTCTTCTCTTATGAAGAATTTATTGAATATGTTTGCTGTTTGGTTTTTTCTTTTGTCTAGAATTTGTTGTGTGAGTAACTTAATCTGAGTAATAAACCATCTGTAGAACTTGTTGAACCATAGACTATAAATAGCAAATGAACAATAAATACTACTGTGTGCTGTTATTTAAACTTTAAAATCTTCTCTTCTGAGTTTTCTTATAAAAATAATAAATTTTATAATGAAAAAAATATTACTATTTAGAAAGCACAGCTTGAATGTTCCAGCAGCTCTGTCAATCCCTCAGGAAAAAATATTATGCTGAAAAATATCTTTATTATTTAGAAAATACATCTTGAATGTCCCAGGGGCTATGTCACTCCAAATGTTTTTCTCTATTAATTGTTTAATCTTTTCATCAAAATCTTCCAAGTCATGCACAAACTTGACTGTGGTTTTTCTCTGTGAACTGCTTAGTATTATCACCAAAATCTTGCAAGTCATGCACAAGCTTGACTCTGGTTTTTCTCTATGAACTGCTTAGTCTTATCATCAAAGTCTTGCAAGTCATGCACAAGCTTGACTCTAGTTTTTCTCTATGAACTGCTTAGTATCATCATCAAAATATTGCAAGTCATGCACAAGCTTGACTCTGGTTTTTCTCTATGAACTGTTGTCTTATCATCAAAATCTCGCAAGTCATGCATAAGCTTGATTCTGGTTTTTCTCTATGAACTGGTAAGTCTTATCATTAAACTCTTGCAACTCATGCAGAAGCTTGACTCTGGTTTTCCTTTATAAACTGTTTACTCTTATCATGAAAACCCTGCAAATCATGCACAAGCCTTGCTCTGGTATAATTTGAACTTCCCTGAATTGACATATTAGATGCTATAGTTATATCTAATATAATGTAGTTAGCTATTAATTTTAGCGAAATTAGCATACCAGATTGTAGTTAGCTATTAATTTTAGCGAAATTAGCATACCAGATGTTACAGCGATATTGAGTAAATGAAATTTTCCATGCATTCTGATGAGAGTTCACATGAGCAGTGAAGAATTATAGATGAGGTTGATTTTAACCATGTACTTTCTAATTTGACCATTGATTTAATGGTTATTAAAATCATTTTAATAAATTTCATTTACTCACAAAATCATTTTAATGTATACTCTTTTGTAGGAAAGTTTTCTTTTTCTCTTGATTGTGGAGTCTGATTCATATTTCTGAATTAAAGTACCTGAAAACTATTCCAGGCATGAAGAAAAGTACCTGAAAACTATTCCAGGAACGATTTCTTCAATTGAAAAAACAACTCCACCCTAACCTGAAAACACTACATGTCATTTTGTGATGCAGGGAATGCGGATGGCCGACCTGCGTTTTCTGGGTGACCCCAAGGAGACTTCTTTCGATAAAGTCGGCAATAAGGAATTAGAAGCTCAGTTTTATCCCATTCCTGAGACGCGATACGAGATATTGAGAAGCGATGAATACAACAGGAGAAAATTAGCGCCTTTTCAGTTATGCTCGGGCTGTACATGCTGTGCATCCACTGATAGCAAGGATGTGTGCACCACCTCTGCTTGCTGCTACTCCATAACTTGTGGATTACCAGACAAGCCTTACGGCGTATGTGCCTTCACGCCCAAAGCTTGTAATTGCACAAGTTGTGGAACTTAACGAACCCACTGTATTTCATGTCACTATCGCTGTATATTATGTTATCGCTTCTCACACAGACATTATGGAAGTTAAACAACCTCTGATTTGCTTGCCTTTTCCCAGAGTGGTTATCACAGGATTTATATCTTCTGCGTCACTGTTGTATACGAGAGTAATATTAAGAGTGGTTGGATTTCTTCCTTCTATGCCAATGTTGTATACTACGAGAGAGTAGCAGTAAGATGTATTGTGAGAGGAATATGATAGGCCAGAGCTAGTCAGCGACCATAGGCATTAAATTGCTAGTTAGCGGTATGCTTTTTAACTTTATAACACACCTGCGCCAGATAAATGAAAAATAATAAAATGTGTTATAAAGTTAAAGGGTATGCAGCTAACCAACCATTTAATGCCCTATGGCAGGCTGGTTAGCTCTTGCTTCATAACCAAAAAAATGTCCTTATGCTAATCATATATGATTTATTCTATATATTATTTATATTTGTAATTTTTTATATAAATAATGAATAATAATATTTATGCCATTTATCTTCTTCTCTGTGAACTAGGAGTTTTGAATTTTGGATTTCTCAATTATTCTTTTTTAACATATTTTAGATTATTTCAATCACCAATTGAACGGATTATATATTTATAGCTATATTTTTTTTAAATAAATTAATGAATTTTGGTTAATCAAATAAAGATAAATAATAATTGAATATTTTAAAAACTAATAATACATAATATAAAAAGTATCTATAAAATAATTTAGAATTTTTGTGCACAAATGATTATAAAAATTATTCTCATTTTATTTCTTTGATAGGAGTTATTTAAGGACTTTAAATCTAAGAATTATATCTTCTAATATCACTAACCAAATATTCCAATTATAAAAATAAAAAATGTGTAGTCCGGTTAATAGATGAAATGGTTCTTTTCAGGGTATGTTTTCTAGTTTTGCCTTAAAAATATCATAAGTTTAAGTTGTTTAGTCAATTAATTAGACTAGCCAAATAAACTATAAGAAGTAATTTTGATATTTTGAAAATGAAGAATAAAATCATTTTACAATATAATAATTTCATATTTTGAGAATGAAGAATAAAATCTTTTTACAATATAATAAATCAACAAAATGAGGTGATTTTTAAAATTAATGTCTTATTATAGCATAATTTTAATGTAAAAGATTAAAAAAGTACAAACCTTAAGTTCATAATCTAAAAATGTAAGAAATTAAAGAAGTCCAAACCTTAAATTTGTAGGAGAACCATTTAAGATGAACATGAATGTTAATAAAAGGTGAGTGTTGTAGAAGAAGAATGGTGTGAAAATGAGTCAAAATAAAGTAGGAGGAGTAACTTATATAGTTCAAAATTAGATAATATTTTTGGATCAATGGAATTCAAACTTGTTATATTGTCAATTTCAACTATTTTTTTTGTGTGTAAAGTCAAACTATTCATACTATTTTGCAAAAGGCTCATACAAATAGTTATTCCTTGCTATTGATCTATCACTTAGGAAACTATACTAGTAGAATAAGTTTAAAGTTTTGTAATGGTTGATTCCATAAGTTATCTTATAGTTTGTCAAAAAGAACATAAAACTAGTAGAGAAATAAAAACATAAACTATAAACATGCTAGTGAAAAGTTCTGCTTAAAGTGACTGACTTGCTTGAACTTCATTCAATTGGAGAGTCCACCCAAACTAGCGGTTGTGGCTCACTGTCATTGTATGAGGAGGAAAATTGAAGATTTTTTAAGTTCTTGCCTAGAGTTGTTACCTTCATGCTAAGCATGTCAACTTTGTCCATTAGTTTTACCATATAGATAACCATTTCTTGTTGGGCATTAGCTCTACCAGTGATAACTTTTCCCATAAGCATCTCAATATCCCAATATAGAATGATGTTTGCATGTAAGAGGAGGTGGTGGCTTTGGTGTAGTTCCCCACATCTAGTATCAAGTCCTTGGTCTCTTGGTCAACCTGTCTGTCATGAACAAAATGTCTAGACTGTCTAACTTTCTCTTCAACACCTAAAATAGCCCTATGGAATGTTGCAAGTATGATATCCCTATAATGGTCCATGGCTACTTGAGCTACGTCATGGGCCCGAGTTTGATGGGAAGAAGGCAGGTGGTCAGAGGCAAGGGATTGTCTCGGGTGACCTCTCCTTCCACCTCGCAGAGGAGCAAAGAGATGGTGTCTAGCCATAGAGTCAAATCTTAAGACAGATGGGTGACTAGGAAAAAAAAATCTCGAGCTTTAGGGAGTGGGGGGGAGACTTTACAAACTGGGGGTAGGAAAACCAAAGTTGAATTAGGAAAAATCTCAGAGAATAAGCAACAGGGAATACCAAACTCAAAGAGATGAGAAAGGTGTTGATTTTTGGTAGCATCATATGTGCTCTAGCCATGAAATTTGGTGAGAGGCTAAGGCACATGAGGTCTCCAAGAACCAGAAATCGTCTGGAGAAATTCCACCCAGATGAAGAGATATTAAAATAATTAATATTTTTAATGAGTCCCTAAGTCTAAACTTAGGAAAATAAAAATATTAATGTGTATTAATATAATATGGGTGAGAAAGTTCCAAGAGACGAGGATCAAGCTAGTTCTAATCTTAGTCATTGATTAAGGAACTTAATCTCAACCGTTGAATCGTCAAAAGGAAAAGTATAAGAGGAGGCTTGAGGGTCAGTTGGAGACAAACCAAGAGAGATCAAGAATTCGATTTTCTGGGGTGAGGTTTGATGAGGAAACCGTTCAGCAAGGGATTTTCATCCAAGGCTAAAGAATACATAGTAGAGAGGCAGTGAAGTGTCGGAAGAGATAGTGCAGGCCCAAGAAGGGTTGATGCAAAGGCTGAAGGAGGCAGCGCAAAGGACACGGAGGGCCGTAGAGGCTGATGCAGAAGCCATAGAGGATGACGCAGAGGGCTTTAGAGGCTGCGTTGGGAATATTTTGTGGGGCAGAGTGAGAGCATATCAGCTAGGAGAGGGTGACGTAGTTCCTAAAGAGTGACGCAGTTCCAGAGCAGTGCTTGGAGTAGCTTTCGTTGTCCAGCACAAGGAACAATCAGAGTCACTATGGAGTTAATCATCCGATTGCTGATTTGCCAAAATATCTGTCTTCAGATAGAGGTACTACTGTCAAGGACATTCTCTGTTGGGTGAGCCAATTCTGGCACCCTAGTTGTATTCAAGAAATAATAATACCCCCATATTCGTTGCACCAGTTTTCCCGCATTAGGTTTTTTCAGGGACGATTGTCCAAAAATAACGATGTCCCTTGTGTTATTGTTTCTATTTACTTCAGTGCATGATCTGTGTATTTGTAAAGGTTGGTCTTGTGTTTACTTCGATGTTTATGACATTAAATAACTTGTTAATGTAAAGAACAAGTAGGAGATAGTAACCAAAAATTGTGGTAGGGGTTTCTGATGTGTTAGATTCGTGAATTTTCACTAAAGGATAATTCCAAGACTAAACAAGGGAGAAAGAGAGGATAGGAACCGAGAGAGAAAGAAGAGTAAGGTCAAAAGATCACTAAGGTAAAAGAACCAGACCCCCAAAAATAATAACTCGGGAGAAGGGAGGTATAACTAGAGAAAAACTATCCCAATTCATGAATTCAAAACCACAATCAAGAAATTTAAAATTGAAACACAATTCTAGATTGAAATGATTAAAAAACAAATCTGAGATTCCAAAGACCACTTCGTATCATATGGGAGATGGAATTCCCTTACCAAAGAGATTCGAATTGATAATCATTGTGAGCCCTACATGCATAAAAGCATCCATGGGCATTGAAACCTTGACTTCCTTATGAGTTGCTAGTTGCATTCCAAGCAAAGCAACTCCATAAAATCTCCTAGTGGCCCATAGATAATGGATGTTCTTCATTTAGAAAATGATAAAGAGGGTGTCCTAATCTATTGTTATCCATGTCGTATCACGATACTGAAACCTTCTCTCATAGATTTCCATAATTGCTTTTGAAATTCCCTGCAAGACGAATGTCGGATAGATCATCCTTCGCTTGAGTTCCACACGATTAGGTTCAAGTTATTTGAAATCTCTCCTGGGCTAGTCTTCATGTTTACCTAGGTGCCTTATACGTGCACCCATGGAAGCTTCCATTTGGAGTGTGGCTTGCCATCCTCATTTAAGTTATTTCCACTCATAACGAGTTAAGGAGGACCACCAAATTCCCATGATTAGAAAATATGTTATTACAAGATTAAAAACTTCCAAATAAAAGTAATAATTATTATAATTATAATAATTAGTCTTTAAATTTAATAAAATAAATATTTTAGTTAATGATATGTCTATTTACCTATAAAAATTTACTACTTAATGCAAGACCTTTAATATGTAGCTTACCTAATATAAATCTTTGATTTCATACTTCATTTTTATTATTTCATGTAAAGAGTGTATGAATGTTTTTAATCATTAAACTTATTTAAGTTGTATATATAAAACATGGAAATGTGAATGGTTATGTTACTATTTGTTTTAGAATTTTACAAATTTATAATTTTTCAATTTAATTAATCAATAAATTTCATTCTATAATAAAAATATATTTTAAAATTTTCATTTATATTATAAATATAATTAATGACATAATTATAAGTGTAATAGGTAATGGGATGAAGTCAAAAATGAGAAAGTGTGCATAAAATTAAGCTATTTTATGTAGAGGATGTGATAGAATAGGGAGATACAAGAAAAAATCACTTATTAAAGTTAATAAAAATATTAGATTCAATTTAAATATAATGGCTATTTGTATAGCTTATCTATTTATATGTTTGTATATGTTTGATCGGTTATCTAATCAATTACCTTTACCATGCTCTGATATGGCAATATTTTACTAAAAGTCAAAATCACAATGGAATTAAGGGGAATGGTTTCGTAGTGGATTTGATACTTCAAATATTCATATAATTATTATGTTCAATCTATTTGATGTGGTGCTCATCTTATTTGTTTTTAAGTTTATTCATATCACCATGTCAAACAACACTAATTCTTTTTTTCTTACTAAGCTAGACTATGAAGTGTCACCTTAATTAATGAGTTGAGATGAGAGAGCATTTGGATGGATAGAGATCTTGTAAAGTATCTTCAATTTTATGTAGAGGATGTGATAGAGTAGAGATACAAGAAAGAATCACTTATTAAAGTTAATAAATATATTGGATTCAATATAAACATAATGGCTATACTATATACCTTATCTATATATATGTTTGATCGATTATCTAATCAATTACCTTTACCATGCTTTGGTATGGAAATATTTTACTAAAAGTCAAAATCACAATGGAATTAAGGGGAATGGTTTTATAATGGATTTGAGACTTCACATATTCATAATTATTATGTTCAATCTATGTGATGTGGTGCTCTTCTTATTTGTCTTTAAGTGTATTCACTAATTCTTTTTTACCTACTAAGCTAGACTATGAAGTGTCGTCTTAATTAATGAGTTGAGATGAGAGAGCAATTGGATGGATAAACATATTGTAAATTATCTTCTTTTGTCTTCCATCTCACTACTTCTTTATGATACTTCATCAGAGGATTCTCTTAACCAAGAGTTCTGTAAGGTGATTCTAACTTAAAGAAAATTGAATCTCCAATATTGGTGCTTCAACCTATGAATTACTCGAAATATTAACACCACAATTTATGGTTCTTTGACTATAGTAAAAACTAGTAGGATTAAAATAGCCTAGAATATTGTTAATTATTCAAAGGTTCAAGGCTAACCTTTTAATGGATCTTAAGAGAAAGGGAGGTAGAATATTTATCCATATTGGATCATTATATTATTTTCGTGGCAAAAGTGGAGTAATCAACTCATAGGACCATTTTTACCAGCAGGACCCAGTTTCATAAAACGGGGTCTAAAACCTTCCAAGAGCATTTTGAGGCATCAAATGGTGTTTTTTGGGGGGGTAAAACTTTAGTGCTTTCATACCGCACCATTTCATATTTTTCTACACACAGATATCTTTCCAATGACACAAGAAGTGTGTCAATTGGAGTCTGTATGAAAAAATTATGCCACTCGGAAGTTGACCTTCTTGTTTTCACACCTATAATTCGGGAGGATGTCACGTCAGCCCCCATTATCCATGGAAAATGGTCTAGCCACGTGATTATGATGTAAAATACTCTAGAAGAGTCTATATTATAACTCTAGTTAATAGTTGATGTAGTCAAACTTAACCACTAGTAGGCTATCGGGTTGTGTTATAACCAGGCCACTAGGAGGAAGAGGCATTCCATTCTTTCGAGAGCATTTTGTTCCATAGCTGAGAAAAGTCAACTAGGAGAGATACGAGGTAGAGCACATAGAGAGGATATGTGCACTGTAGCAACCCACAGACCACAAACATTGCTTCTTTATACTTACATCCATATTTCCAGATAGAGAAAGAGAGCGAAGTGATCTCACCTTCCAGTTGGGTTTTCTCTCGAAAGAGTTTCCCATAGAGCATATCTTGTGTCTTATGTATGTGTATGAGATTATTTTTTCGTTCTCTACTTTTATGCATAATTTCCATTGGCATGCATGCACTAATTACAGTAAAATCTATGGATCTAGAAATTAAATAAAACTATAATAATGTAGAACTTCATATTTTTAATATAATATTGTCAGATATGTTGTGACAAACCATCCAGTGGAATATCCACTATAGTTTACAGATCATTTAGTATTAGAGCAAGTTTCTTTGGGTATTTGTAGTTATTTTTAGGGAATCTCGGTCAGTGGGTCGAAAGTCAAAAACCCTAATCATGGATGACGAATCTGTAAACGCACCTCGTGATCCTGCAAAGGTGAGGTTTTTGCAACTAGAAAAATAAGTCGCAGATATAAAACGCAATGTAAACCTCCTCATGGTGGCCCTGAGTAATAAGCTAGGGATATTTGGAGAAGATGGGAGTTTGAATGCAGAGGAAAAGTTAGAAGGGGAATCAAGAGATTAGGAAGACACGAAGAACCATCCAAAGAAAGAACTCAGAAAAGATCAACCCAATTCAAGTGTTGTGAATCAATCCTTATTTAAAATGGAAGCAAAATTCGATATCAATTCGTACCACAGCGAGATTGACGCTTCCAAGTTGAACCAATAGTTGCAACAACTAGAAGTTTATTTTAGCATCCATCAAATCGAGGAAGGGAAAAAGATCTCATTCACGCGGCTAAAATTATAGGCCATACACTAACTTGGTGGGAGAGCCACACAGAAACCCTGAGGTTGGAGGGAGAACCTCTAGTGACTAAGTGGGAGGATTTCAAGACCATCATTAAGTCACCATTTTATTCTCTTGAGTACGTGGAGGATCGGTGGATCCGGTGGCATTACTTCAAGCAAAAGTCGGGCCAAAACATGTAGGAGTACAACATAGAATTCAGGAGGATGGCTATAGTGTTGCGTATCTCTCCAAAGAACCCAGATGTACTCCTCAAGTATTTGGAGGGTATGCACCGCCATCTGCTTGAGAAAGTGACGTTGTTCAAGCCTAAATCTGTCGACAAGGCTTAAGTATAGGAACAATACCTAGAGAACATAGGCATGAAGAGAGTGCAATCAAGTGGATCAAAGCAGAAGGAGAAACATGAAGCTTCTAAGGAGGGGAAGAAGAAGCAAAAAGGGGGAAAAGATAAAAATACGACGACCACAACACACCAGTGCAAAGATCCTAGCAACCACTGCAACATTGATGTCCATACAAAGAAGAATTGTTGGAAGTTGCATCCAAATCTAAACCCGAAGAACAAGAAGAAGAATCTCATGGCCACTAATTCGAGCAACCAAGTTGAAAGCAGCTCAGATGTGGATGAGAATATCGTTTGTATGTTAGTACAAAAGGAGGTGAATCTGAGTATCCTTCAACAATAGAAAGATAAATAAATGACCAAACTCTTCCATATAAAGATACAGGTCAAGAAGACAAATATTGATGCTCTATTTCACTCAAGATCGCAGGTGAATCTCATTGCAGTAGAGCTAGTCAAGAAGTTGGGGCTAGAAGTTCGTGAGCATCCAAACCCATATCCATTGGGATGGGTAAATAAGAATGCATATATGAAGGTAACAAAATAATGTAAAATTAGATTTGTTATCATTGTTTATTTTATTGATGAAGTAGATGTAGATTTGGGTCCCCTTGATGTATGTGGAGTCATGTTTGGGAGTCCATACATGTACATGCATGATGTAATATTCACGAGGAGAGAGAAATAGTTTTAGCTCATCAAGGATGGAAAATGATTCATCATCAGCATGCACAAAGGCAAGTCAAAAATCTCACTGGTAAGTGCCAACCAAGCCAAGAAATTAATCAATTCCAGCAAGAAGTATGTTTTATTATTTTTAAGAGAAGGTGAGTCTGAAGAGGAGTCAATAAGAGGCAAGGCATCCCTGGAAGGGTGTACTAGGAAACAGAAACAACAATTGGAGGAATTGTTACATGCATACAAGGATGTGTTCCAAGACCCCAAAGGGTTACCACCTAAGAGAGAAGTGGAGCGTGAGATACAACTATTTCCAGACTCCCCATTGCGAAATATTGGGTTGTATAGGATTTCTATTATAGAAGCAAGTGAGGTGAATAAATAGTTGCAACAATTGTTGGAACAAGGTGTCATTCGACCGATTACATCACCATATGGGTCACCCATCGTCATTGTGCCGAAGAGGGATTGGACTTGGTGCATGTGTATAGATTATAGGGTGTTGAACAAAATCACACTCAAGAAAAAATACCCCTTGCCCAAGATAGATGATCTTCTAGATTAGTTGCAACAAGAAAAGTACTTCACCAAGTTGAACTTGAAGTCTAAATATCCCCACATTCGAATCAAAGAAGAAGATACATGGAAGACCACCTTCAAAACTAGGAAAGTTTTGTATGAGTGGTTAGTTATGCCATTTGGCCTATGTAATGCACTAGTTACATTTATGATATTAATGAATGATGTATTGCACCCTTTTATAGATTCATTTGTTATTTTTTATTCTGATGATATACTAGTATATAGTGCTACCTAGGAGGAGCATATTTCACATTTGACACAGGTGTTGGAAACATTGAAGAAGCATCAACTGCTAGAAAATCTCAAGAAGTGCGAGTTTGTGCAACAACCTTTGGTGTATTTGGGGCATGTGATCGGTGGAGGAGAACTGAAGATAGATCCTTCCAAAATGGAGGCCATCATGAAATGGTTGATGCCTACTAATGTTTCTGAGGTCAGGAGTTTCATTGGGGATCACAGTACTTGAGGAAGTTCATAGCCTCATTTTCAGTGGTAGTGGCACTGCTCCATGCCATAACAGCAAGTAAAAAGAGTTTCCAGTGGGGAAAAGGTCAGCAAAGGGCTTTCGAAGAGCTAAAAAAGAAGATCAACCAAGAAACAACTCTAGCATTACCAAACTTGTAGCAACCCTTTGTAGTGGAGACAAATGTAATTGGGTATGCTATGGGAGTTGTCTTGATGCATGGAGGAAGGCATGTACACTATCATTCTAAATTATTTCATGGGGTAGTTCTTAACTACCCTACCTAAGATAAGGAGCTCTACGCCATGGTTCAATTTGTGAAGAAGTGGTAGCACTTCTAATGGGAAAGGAGACGGTAATCCACATAGATCACCAGTCATTACAGTACTTGCAAGCCCATAGTAAGCTACAACAAACTAAGCATTACAAGTGGATGGAGTTTTTACAGCAGTTTCATTTGGTGGTCAAGCTTAAGAAGGGTAGCACCAACAAGTTGGAGGACATGCTTTCAAGTCCACACACATCAAAGATCAGAGCTTTAGGGACTCTTATGCACATGGAGCCATTCACCCATGATGCATAAATAGAGGCATTTTTAAAAATTGTGACTTCAAGGAGGTGCATCAGCAGTGGTAGAGTCAAAGTCATGTGCACAATGGTGATAGCATAGTTGACTACCATATCCAAGATGGGTTACTCTACAGGCTAGATAAGATATGTGTTCCTAAAGGTGAGCGATTGTAGCTAATCAGAGAGGCTCACACCTCTAAGGTTGCAGGGCACTTTAGTGTACGGAAGACCATGGCTAACTTGCATAGGTGTGTGTATTGGCCCAAGATGCAAGATCAGGTAGCTAGGTTCATAAGAGGATGCATGCTTTGTTCAGTAAGCCTAGCAACAACAAACAGGGTCTATATCATTCCTTTCATGTACCTACTCATCCTTGGGAAAACATTTCCATGAAGTTGTGGGAGATTTACCAACAACCAAGAAGGGACATGACTACATGTTTGTGGTAGTTGGCAGGTTCATCAAGATGTCTGTTCTATTGCCCTGTAAAAAGACCGTCAATAGATAAGAAGCAACAAATGTGTTCTTTGGACAAGTCTTGGTGCACTTTGGGATACCAAGGAGCATCATTTCAAACAGGGATACAAGATTTCTTAGTGCATTCTGGACTACATTGTGGGATAAAATGGACACAAAGTTGAAGAGATCTACAACATTCCATCCATAGGCATATAGGTAGACAGAATTAGTCAACAAGACCATGGTGCAACTTCTGAGGGGATACAACCAAAAGCACTCAAAGAACTGGAATGAAAAATTGGTATATATAAAACATTGTTACACCAAAGTAGTCCACACTTCTACAAGAAAGTCCCCATTTGACACTTATTTTGGATATTTTCCACCTTCACCTTTGGATATTGCATATGGGAAACAAGAAGGAGTGAGGGAAGATCTTACAAGAGATGCTCTGAGGGCTAAAAAAATTATAGAGAAGATCAGGCAGATCCATCTATTGTAACATTATTCTCAATTTTACATTTATATGTTGAAAAATAAAAAATAAAAGAAAGAAAATAAAGAAAGGAAAAATAAAAATAAATAAAGGAAAAGAAAAGAAAGGAAAAATGAAAAGGGATAAAAAAAAATGAAAAATATTGACAAAAATAAGAAAAAAGGAAATGAAATCCCTAGAAAAAATAATTTTAATGATGCACAGTTTAATGTCACTATCAGATTCAGAAATATTAAAAATTTGTTAAGTTAAAACTTAGGATAATCTATTTATTTGATGTTTTTTATCACATTTTATAAAGTTAGGATACGAAAAAATAATCTTGTCGCATGCAAATAAAGTTTGTGCTGGAAGCAATGGCTCTAATTCACTCCGCCAAGATCAATGGTAGATGAACCTTTTTTGCCCCCCCATGCTCCCGACAGTTAACATGAGAGGGGAGGGGGGGTGGTGGCGAAAATTAGTCTCTGCCCAAACTGTCAAAACATACGTGGTGAACACTGAAGGATTTCGGGGGGGTCACCTCCCAATACCATAAACCACTGACACCCCCTTGAAAAACCACCTCCGCTCCCGCCAACAATTATATCCTACGACAACCATCTCCTGCCAAGTGTTAGTCCCTCTACCACATAACCATTACCTCCTTCCACGACACCTATCTATTACCGTTTGAAATCTCCCATGAGATCTTATGAATGTTACAACATTTATTCCTTCCATATACCCATTTTTGTTAATTAAGCCCCCGCTCCAAAGACGTTTGATTGGTCGTTATGCACCCAATTCACTTGATTATATAAAACCATGTATTGCCAATTATTTATTTCCTTTGCTAGCTATCTGATTCTACATAATGAAGAACTTTTTGCCGCCAACTATCAACATTCAAAAGCAATTCTCCCAGCATATAGTCAACAACTTTCACGAGTAACCCTGTGCTTAAAAGTTTCTTCTATTTGAAGTTTTCTTTTGTTAGATTTTGATGTACAAATCTTCTTAGGCATTTTTCTTTTGTACCTAGTTCTCATCTTCAACAATATTGAACCAAAAGGGAAAGCGAAAGGCCACAAAGAACAATCCTCTTATTCCTCCAATCCCGTACTTCGACAAAGTCCCTTTAGTAGACACCCACCATAAAATCGCAAAAACCATTTCAAAATTTGACCTCTACGTGCTACATAATTGGGCCAAGAAGAAATATTTGGACAAGAGTGATGAATTAAGCATTTGGGAATCCTTTCTCCCATAATTTGTTTTCCCCCAAACTCACTTCTTCCCTGAATTTTCTGTCTGTTGTCACTTTAGGTATTTACCTAGTCAAAGGGTCATCATTTCCCAAAATAATGTAGTTATCTTCTTTGTTTTTCTTGAAAGCATCTTCCCAGCCCTACAAATTAAATATGAGCCTTCCCATCACCCTTTTTCTATGGAAATCTTAATGGAATTGTATAACAAACTTGCTTTCCCTCAGAGAGCCCAGATATTTGAACATTTCCTTCTTGAGAATGTTGAGTTTCCTAGGACTAGTCCCCCATATCCAACTTCTATCTTTCTTGGCTTGTCCAAGCAAGTAATTTCCATGGTAACTCGATTGCTTAGATACTATACTAATCAATGGGTAGATGAGATAGTATTAGGATTTTTTTCCACTTTTGCAGTTGGTAAACAACCCTCTCTACTTTTTAACTACAGTCAATTTTTAGCCAATGAAATCCATGAATAGTTGGTTAATTACAAAGAAGAAGGCGTTTTCAAACACCAGTCAGCCATAATTTACCTTATGATATATTATCAGGCAGATACAAATTCCCTTTACAGAAAATTGATAATGAAGGTAAACCTTGGTAAGTCATTCACTGGACTTCTCTAGTTAGAAATAATTCAGAGGAGTATTCCTACACTAATTTTATTGAAAAATTCTTGTATACCTCACTATGTTTGTTAAGAAGCGATGTAATCCCAATGATCTCTCCTGAGATTAGGAATTTTTTGCACCTATTAGAGAGGCCAAAGTGGGAGACTGGTATTTATACCAGAACTACACCGAAATCATAGTTTATGGACTAGAATTCCCTCCATACAAATTGCCAATTTTTGTACCTATCAGGATCTTTGCATTGGAGTACAGTAGGTAGATGTTAAACATGGATGAAGTGCACTTTTTTTCCTACAAGAAGAAGGTACAATTTAAGCTCAAAGAACACATAGGGTCATACATTATCAATACCAGAGCTACTACAAAATAAATAGATGCAATCTTGAGCAAAATGAAGTTCAAGCTCAACTTTTCCTAGTCATATGATCCTCAGGGTATTATTTCTAAGCTCGAGCTGGAGTAGAAAATAGCATCTTATGCACACACACCGAGGCCTGAGATTGAGAAATATGCAAATCAAGAAGAATGGATAGAAGGTACTTTACAGAAAGCCAAAGAACAACTAATTACTCAATCATCCATGCAGACACCTATTTATAAAGAGAAGGAGCAAAAAAGAGAAAGAGAACCATTGTCTCCTACAGACTTTGAAAATCCAGATGCAGAGTTTATTATTTTTAAAAGGAAGAAGAAAGATCCCAATGCTATTCAAAAAATCAGATTCTCTAATTAATCCTCGGTTTAGATCTCAAATAATAACTATTCAGGATGAAGCTGAAGATGAAGGAAACAAAGAGTAACCAGCCACAATGATCTTATCAAGGACACCTATTACTCCTTCTACTCAAGTAGAAGAAATAGTACAATCACCAACTATGGAAACAAATGTCCAATCTCCAGTATCCACTAGTTCATAGGTTTCTACTCACAAGATTATATTTTCCAGATGCAGAGAAATAAAGTTAAAGAATGAATCTCTGAAGGTTTCTACTTACTCTGAGTTTTGGAAGCAAACAACCAAGACCCAACATAGACTACTTTTTGCATTTGATGGAGAGAAAGGGAAGTTCCAGATGGTTTTCATGGAACCTCTAGTACCAGCCCCCAGAAGTGTTGAAGCATATAAATCCTCCATCTTTTCTATTGACACTAAGAAAATACATGAAATAGATAAGATTGATCTACATAAGCGGATAGGGGAGCTCATATTTGCATCACTCACTAGCTCAACCATGACTGTTTCTAAGTTAGAGTCATCTTTAAATAATATGAACTCTTAATTAAAGATTGAAAAAATTTCCTCATTTGCAAAGGATAATAGAATCAAATCTCCGGAGGATTTGGTCATAAAGCTAGGACATGATCCTAAATATGTTAAAGAAGAAATTGAAGTTGCCCTCCACATAGCATCCTCAAGCTAAAGAGGTTGCAAATATAGAGCCGGAAAAAGAGAAAATTTTTACTATAGTAGTGGAATAGAATTCATAGATACATAAGATTGAGTAGGCTATGGAAGCACTGTTGAAAGAAAAACAACAGCGGGAAGCAGTGGGGTATCTACATCGAGCATAGGGACAAAGGAAAAAACTTTAGCGAGGACTGCAACTTCAGGATCCACAGATGATCTTACTAGATCTCTAGATGAATTATCAATTGTTCAATCAAAAAAGGATCAAATGTCATCAAAATTGACTAAAAAGGAAGAGATTAAAATCAAAACTGACAATGCATATTTGTCAGAATTACAAAAAAATTATAAACTCATGCAGCAAGTGCATAAATATGAAGATTAGTCCTTTGTAATCCAAATGTTAGATGAGGCTAAAAATAGTATTTGGCAGAATATAAATGTCAATATAACAGATATGTGGCCTTCCATACAAATTATTTTTGAATAGGATGAACTTGTACATAGATTCAAGGCAACCATAGAAAACACAAAGGGGGATTTGGAACATGGGACAGAGGAAGCACAAAAGATCATCAAGCTATTGAATTCAAAAACCAAGGAGGAACTTGAAGACCTCAATATTCCAGACAGAACAACAACAATTATGGAGGTCAAAAGGGTCTTGACAAAGAATAATATGATGATACAATTAGAAAACAAATGCAAGGATCTTGAATTGCAGATTAAGAGATTCAACAAGAAATTCATTGTGTTGCAGGAAAAGGGATTGCCTACACTCATAAAATTCTAATGGAAAATTGATCCCATTAGAAAACTATCAAGAACAATTGTGTAACACAGGTGTTTATGCCTCCAAATTTGCAAAAACCAAAGGTGCTATCAGTGGTGAAACTTTTATACAAGGAATACAATTTGATTTGAATATCCAACACGAAGTCCACCACCTTTTTGTAAATAAACCTAGTTTTGACACTTACACTGAGTTGGATGAAATATTCAGGAATATGACTGGATTTTCTATCCCAAGTGAAGAAAGGTGGGACCAATTACTAGAATTGGTCGAATGAAGTATAAATGCAATTCAGGATTTTAGTATGAAAGGAACAACATTTCTAACAAAGCAGCGATAGTCATCACCAAATTCTTACATAGCCTCAACAACGCAACATTTTCCAACAGATTTTCCTATTTTTCCTCTATATCTAGAAATATATGTGTTTGTTAAAACAAATATTATTTTGTAAATGTGTTTAGTTTGGAATCCGATCTCAGATGTAATATTTTCTATAAGTACTTATAAATAGGACTTAGAAATGGTTGAACCATTGTGATAGACTTTTGAGAAGACTTTATCCTTCAAGGTTATTTATGAAGTAATAAAAGGATTTTGGATTCATTTCAAGACAAATTGTGTTCTTATAAGTCTTTCTTTGTTATTATTTTCACTATGTTTTCTGCATATGTTTTGAAGTTTATGGGAGTTCTAGGTAACATAATATTGAGTTTCAATATGTATGAAATCCCCCATGAAGTTGTAATCTATTACAGAGGTTAGTTGATTAAACTTTTTGTTTCATTTAACTCCTCTACATCAATAAATTGTCATCTTCTCTTAAGTTTCTTAAACATATATTGTTTGGTTGTAAAAGTCTTTTACACACATCCACTGTATATGACGGTTAGATAATGTATTTGATATTTAAAAAATCATATAGTTTCTAAAGTTTCAACCTTGCACATCTAAATCAAAGCTAAATTATTTTTTAGAGGTGAAGAATCAAACCTTTTATTTAATCATAAGTAATTAAGAATTGCACCTATTCAAGCAGTTCAGAGCTTTGGTCATCCAAAAAACTTTAAAAACCAACAAAACATTTTAGATGGTCTGGCATAATTCCTAACCTAGAATTATCTATGGAGGTACAACACCATCTATAGGTACAAGAAATACTACAGAAGTCACAAGTATAAGGTCATGCATGATCAACACAGAACAGAGAAATCGTTCAAGGTGGGAGATAAAGTATGGCTATAGTTGAACAAGGAGAGACTATAGGGGCTTGGTAAGAAAATTAAGGCTCTTAGATATGGTCCCTTTAAGATACTGGAAAAGGTGGGTCATAATTCCTATCGATTCATTTTACTACCATATATACACATTTAATCAGTTGTGAATGTAGATAATTTGAAACTCTATGAGCCTTCCATGTTAGATCAAGAAGAGGAACAAGTCCTCCCTTCTGTGGAAGATTTGGCAGCATATGCTCAACCAGAGTTGATAGAAGATACATTTTTGCAGAATACGTCCATAACTACAAGACAGGGGCAACATGACCTTTGGTAGATTGGGTTGAAGGGACAACTTCTAGGTAAAGCTAAATGGTACACTAGAGAGAAGGTGGAGGAAAAATTTCCTCACCTCATTCAGTAGAAGCTTTTGGGGACTAAAATCCTCCCAAAATGGGGATATATGATCTGTATTGGATCATTATATTATTTTTCATCCATATCAATGCATTTGGAGTGTAAACAGTGGAAGAACCAACTCACGAGACTGTTTTTACGACATGACCTAGTTTGGAAAAACAAGGTTTGAAACTTTCCAAGAGCATTTTGAGGCATCAAAAGACATTTTTTAGGGGTAGAACTTTTCCGATTGAGTTCCACACCATTTCACGTTGTTCTACACACATAGATATTTCCAACGGTGTAATAAGTGTGTTAATCAGAGTTCGTATGCAAAATTTATGCCACTCATAAGTTGACCTTCCTATTTTCAAACCTATAATTCGGGAGGATGTCGCACCAGCCCCCATTATTCATTGAAAAGGGGATAGCCACGTGATTATGATGTAAAAGACTCTAGAAGAATCTATATTGTAACTCTAGTTAAGAGTTGATGTAGTCAAACTTAACCACTAGTAGGCTATCGGGCTGTGTTATAATCGGGCCACTAGGAGGAAGAGACATTCCATTCTTTCGAGAGCATATTGTTCCATAGTTGAGCAAATATAGCCAAGAGAGATATGAGGTAGAGCACACAAATATTGTTTGTGCACTATGGCAACCCACGGGCCACAGACATTACTTCTTTGAACCCACAACCATATTTCTAGACAGAGAAAGAGAGCGAAGCAAACTCACCTTGCAGTTGGGCTTTCTCCTGAAAGGGTTTCCTAGAGAGCATATCTTGTGTCTTATGTGTGTGTGCGAGAGATTATTTTGTCGTTCTCTACTTTTCTTTATAATTTTCATTCGCATGCATGCACTAATTACAATGAAATCTACATATCTAGAAATTAAATAAAATTGTAATAGTGTAGAACTCCATATTTTTAATATAATATTGTCAGATTTGTTGTGACGCACTATCTAGTGGAAGATCCACGACAGTTTATGGATCAAATCCATCTTATATTAATAATGACGTAAGAATCACCTTTCTTGATAGATTTTTTAATCATTTTTCAGCATTATGAGATCACATAATAAACTTATGGTATAACATCTTTATTCATGGGGTGTTCAAGAGTTATCCTAATTCATTTTTTATATTTCGTAAATATTATTTGTTAAATCCATTTCTAATACACTTTTCCTAAAAAGAAAAATATATTTGGAATTAGTTATTAATTACTCAAAATAATTTAATCCCTCTCTTTGGATATTTTATTATAAAATTGGAAGAAATTAGTCTTTTGGAGATTGAAACATCTCTTAATCTTTAAAACTATTCAAATTCTTGGAGATAACATTACAAAGAAAAATATTTCTTTGTTTTTAAAAATGTGATACTCCTCTCTTCAAAAATAATAAATACAAAATTACATATACAAAAATGGTGTGATATCAAGCCAAGCCTTTCAAAAGAAATGGATATTTACCATGATGATTATAACATAAAGACTTAAAAGAAATAAATGAGCAATTTCATAACACACTACTTCTAGCATAGCATTTCATTTGACAAGGTGAAGATAACAGGAGCACATTTGCAAAGAGCTCAACTCAACATGATCATTCATATAAACTCATAAATATTTTTAGGAGGTACAAGCTTGAAATATCACGCTTAAACTCAAAGTCAAACACTAGCTATGTGCCCCGAGTATTTATTTTTCGAGCTTTATATAGTTAGAAATATAGTTAGGAATTTGAACTTTGATATTTGAAAAGAAATTGAAATGAAAAGTTGAATAATTACTAAGAAGAATGCAATAGGATTAGGGTTTTGATATCATAAACTTTGGAAATTAAAATAGTAAAATTGCTCCTTATTTTCTAAATCCTTTTGTACAAATTCTCTTAAAAAAAAAGGAAGAAATTTTGATAGAAATATTGAGTGAAGAAAAAACATTTCTCTAACCCTAATAAGTGTCTTCCCATTCGCCCAATAAGAAATATCAAAGTCAAATTCTGAAGGAAAAGTGAATAACGAAAAACAAAAGGATCGTAGTAGGTGGGACCCTACCTTAAGTAAATTTCAATACCATCTACAATAATGTATGACCATTGCATGCTTCATATTTATTATGTTTGGACCGAAGGTCCCTTCTATGAGCACAACAAATGTGAGACACACCTTAAGTTACATTCATAACGTGTCAAGTTTATATATATCATCTTAAAGAATGTGATTGGTTTGGTTCAATTCTATATGCTTTATAATATCGAGGGTCTAAAAGGATTTCCAAGAAGGGAGGTGGTGAAGCAGGAAGTCCCTGCCATCAGATTGTTTTCCTATACCATAATTGGTTTCCACCCAAAGCGTTACATGGAACCAAAAAATAATTAAATAGTTTCTCTCAGTATATAATTATTTTTTTGGTTTCTATTGGTTTATATATATATATATATATATATTTTTTTTTTTTATTTATTTATTTTGTTTTTATTTTTTCGATGCATTTATTTCTGATTTTGCTTTGGTTATTGATTTCTATTTCATTTACCACTTTTGTTTTGTTTTGAGTTTTATAATTTTGATTAAAAATAAAATGTGAATCAATCAAGTACAATTAATTTACATGTGTTTTGTAAGGATGTACTACTAATTTGTCCTAACTAACCGTGAATGTTGAAGAGAAAATGATCTCATCATCTTCAAAATATGCTTGCAAGGCTTTATTATTTCATAATCCTTATCTAATTAGAGAATATCTTGTTTATGGCATGTGTTAGCCTCCTGCTACAGCAGGTTACTCATATTTCATGATTGACATTTTACAGGCCAAATATGTCATTATTTGCATGCTGCAATGCTCCATATTTGCTAAACAGTCACCAGGCAAAGAAGGCTACTCAGAGTTTATCTAACTGCTTTCCAATTTTCAAGAGTCATTCCAGTTTTGTACAATTTTCAGCTAAAGGGAGGTCCAAACAGCTTAACCTTGGTCTCCCTAGGTTTCAATTTCCTGTTTTAGAATATAGAGAATGCAAATCTATCCAAACAGCTTAATCTTGACAGATTCTTAGATAGGTAGAGAATCAAAGGAGCTTAACTACTTAATCTGGGCCCTTGGAAGAAATAAGGGTAGTTGTAGATAGGAAGGCATAAAAGAAAAAATTGAAATGATGGGTTTGCAAGTCTAAGTGCACCCAAACCAAGAGAAGAAAAATGTTAGGTAAGTAGGCTAGGTAGGTAGTTTTGAGGTTGCAGAATCTTGGTGACTGTTCATGTTTTAAAGTATCATCTCTACTCAGGTCACAGTCATCAAGCATTTTTCATATGAAGGAGCTCAAACCAGGCATAACTAACTTCCTTTTCTCCATCTTCCCGAAATCATTAACTAATTTCCCCAAAAGAGGTCAAGATCTACTTGTTATCTCTTAGTTTCATCATTTTCCATGTCATTAGTCTGGGTGAAGATATCCTTCACTCAAGAAGGACCCGTACTTTCTCTATAAGGTTCTATCTCCCCTTTCAAGCCTAAGATCTCTGAAACTTAGTGCTTTCTTGTCATCTCCATATTAACTGCTAACATTATTATTTAACTCCCTATACTTCCCCATCCCCTTACTAGAACTATGTAAGTAATCCCCTTATGTAAATATCCCCCCCCTGGTTGAAAATAACCATAAGTACCCCCGAGAATTGCTCAGTTTATCTGAAACTTGGCAAGAACCCTCATGCTGCCCCTTCAAACTATCTTCTAATGCACTGGACTCCTTCCAAAGCATAAAGTTCCTCTTTAAGTTATCGGACCCCTTCCAAAAACCTCAAAATACCCTTCAAAAACACCTCTCCACTTCTTCTGATCGCAATAAACCCTTGCCGCTTACCTTAACATTCTTCCAACCCTGGTAAGCCATCTCGCATCGGCATATCGCAATATTTTTACCACATAGGTGTGCCCCTTTCCTTTTTGCCCAATGCGATATCGCGATACCGGCGATCAGCAGTTGCAAGCATCGCATTTCCAAAATAAATACCTCCTCGTTCCCCGCCGATGCGATATTCTGATCGCATCGGAAGAAGTTGATCGCATCACACTAACACATGAGTCACCCTGCCACGTCACCTGGCTGACGTCATCCGTCGTACAGCTGACGTCAACGTCTAGAAAAAGGAAAAAACGTGCAAGCGCGAAAGTCGAGCTTTGGAGCCCCGGAACGAGAAACGGAGGCAGTTTTCGATGCACGATTAGCGCGATCGCTACGGGAAATGAGCGATATTGGGGAATATTTAGGGAATATTTTGATTCCTTGGCCCGTTTTGCACCGAAAAAGCCCGAAATTGCCCGATTTTGCCAAATTAAACCAATTTGAAGACAGGAAAAGACCAGAGACAGAGATTAAAGAGTATCAGATCAAATCTATATGGAGAAAGCACGTCAAAGAATATCAGAAAGCGGCGGAGACCATCAATGTAGCGGCAAAGAGTATCAGCGAAGATCTTAACAGCGGCCCAAAGCAGGAGAAAATTAAATACCTTCCAGCAAAGTCAAAAAGGAGGGCGAGGCCTCTCAAAACTCTCAAATCACGATTATTGCACATTCAACTCACACCAGAACAGAGCTGCAACTCCCAAAGCATAGTTATTCCAACAGTACTGCATCGAGCCTCCAAGGGCCACATTACACTCTTTTTGATCCAGCTACCTCTGACACAGTTCAATAGATATTTACTTGCATTTAATTTTGGCACAATTTTAGGTTTAGAAAAGCTCTTTTGCAGACCTGTTTTAGGTCAATTGTAATAAATTGTTTGAAATAGTTGCACTATAAAGACAACCCTGAATGATGTATTGGTGGGTTGGTTGGTTGATTGGTCAACAAGCTATCTTTAGCTAATTTTGCTCTAGGAGAGACTCGCACTGTAATACCTGATAGTTTCTATAATCAAAGACTGCTTACGAGCTTTTGGAGAATGGATTGTTCACTGTGTTTACCGGTTGAAGAGTGATTATGGAATTCTCGTGCTGTTGCATAACTTAATAAGTGCTTCTTACCTCTGTTTTCCATTTCATAAGTTACCATCTAAACAACAGAAAAGAAGGTTAGCTTAGAATTTGTTTAAATACACTCTATGCTCAATTTCTGTTGTTTCTTTATGTTTTCCTCTGTTTAGGCATAAATATGAATTCCACATGGCTCATGTTTACCTTAACCTTATCACGCATGACAGTTATCCAGGGATTCTTCATTGCCCCTAGATAGAGATCATTCTTCCCTCTGTGAAGCTGAGTGAGAGATTCTTAAGTGTCTCTCATTCCTTACATATCATTCATCCTTTTAGTTTCAAGATTGTGTTATGAGCAGCTATCCTGCTTCATATTTCTCTTATGACCGAAAAAACGCACCGGAAATCCTGACCCATGACTCCATGCCCAATGGTTTGAAACTTATCACTTCATGAATTTCCTCTATGCCTGAAAGCATTGTCCTTCCATCCAAACCCAAACAAAAAACCGCTGAACCAAAAAAGATAGCCTAAAATCATCAACAAAGTTGACTCATTAAGAGAGAGCCCTCTCTGATTGCAGGTAGGCTAGAACCTGCAGTCCAAAGATTGGTTTGTGGTTACCTCGGCCGTATCCCTACAGGACTCTAGGGACAACCTAAGTGATAACATAATGGCGACTCCACTGGGGACTTCCTCAGATAATCTCACTAAACCAGTCTGCAGCCCCACAGAGGAAGAAACTGACCTTTGAAAGCTTTGGTCGACTTGTGTTTTTTAGAAAAGGTTCCCAAAAAATAGAGTAAAAGCTGGCTCATAAGAAGCAAATGCGTAATACACGATCAAATCCTGATCTAAACTGCCCAGCTGTTTTTGAAAATCCGAATTTAATTCCTAAGATCATTAGAAAAAAAAAGCAAAAAGAAGACCCAATTGCTGCGAGTCCTGAAATAGTCTGGCCAAGCAGTGTTCCAACCCCTGTTAAAGTTTTATTCCGGTCAAACCCAAGTTCCCCTGGTTCATCACCTCCTTCTCCAAGCATCTCTTCTACACCTCCATCCCATAATCCTATTACTACTACTACTCCTTCTACCCCGCTTGTTCCTGTTATCCCCATTGCCCTAGCTTTTCCGCTTATCCCCATCATCATGGCTAGATATGCGCCCTTACAGTTGCCTGCTAATCCCGGGGCTATGCCTCAGGACTACCAGACAAAAATCACCTATTTCGATGCCTCAAACTCCTGCACCACCCTACTGCATACGAAGAAAATGCAGGATTATTTCGAGAGTTATGAAATTGATGATGACAGTGTAAGAATGAAGATTTTTGTCCAAAGTTTGACCGGTGATGTCAGAACCTGGTTTAGGGTGCTTGCACCCAATTCCATATTAAACCCTGAAGCCTTATACCAGGCATTTATTAGCAGATGGGAGAAAAAGAAATACCCCCTACACATACTATCTGAGTATGATACTATCAAAAGAGGACCTCAGGAAACAGTTTTGGATTACTGTGCAAGGTTTAATAATGTTTACAGTGCAATACCACAAAATTTAAGACCCCCACCTGATCTCGCTTTGTACAAATTCCCTGATGGCTTTGATGCTGAGATGGCATATCAGTTAAGGGAAAGAGCCCCTCAAAGCCTTGCAGAAATGAAAGATGTTTCTGTTAGTGTGGAAGCAAATCTAATTGCTAAAAGAAACAGAGCTAGAACCGAGAGAAGAACCACTTTCAAAGAAGAACCCTCAGCCTTCGATCAGAAGCTAGATGCTATAATCAGTGGCATCCACAGGCTGGGAGACAGAGTAGACAATGTTGAGAAGAAAACTTCATGGGAAGGTCAACAGCCCAATGCCATAAGGAACCCGAACTTCAGAAAAACTCAAAACACAAACGCTGGAAGGGCCAGTCCCGACCATGATATTAGGCCTCCTTTTCAAGAAAACTATGCGAAGGCATCTACATCCACTGAGCCCACAGATGGGACTCATATGAACTCGATAGATTCAGAAAATGAACAGCAAATCTTCCTTACTGAAGAAGACCGACTATACCCTGATGCAAAACAATTTCACACCAAGTCGGGAGAGTCCTTCGATTTTAAACAAGGCTATGATACCGTTATGTACGAGGTGCGCAAGCAATACAAATTAAGAACAAGGACCATTGATGTTCCCCCATCTAGCAGAACAAAAGATAGCAAACAGCTCAACAAAGGTAAAGGAAATATCACCACTAATCAACCAGTTGACAGCTCTGTCCCAAACGCTCATCAGGTAACCATGGAGGATGTAACAGACACACACTCTCCTATTGATCGGCCTCTACCTCCCTCCTCCCCAAAAGAAAATATGAATAGCACTCCTAAAAATCTTCCCAAAACAGAAATACCACAAACTGTCATACATCATGACATTGACATTCCAAAAGAAAACATAGAGAGTATGTCTGAAAAAGAGAAATTCGCCACTATCAACGCCAAGAACTCATTGGAAACACCATTCAGTTTAGAAGTAGAGATTGGAAAACTCAAGATATCCATTCCCCTCTCAGAACTTGCCAAACATGATGTATATAGGCAACAAATTCAAAGGTCACTTCAACTACCAGAGGTAAGGGATGATGTGAACGTTTTAGATGATACCCCTGAACTGTTGTTTGGTCCAGAAGTTAACGGAAAATCAACATATGGACCTGTTCCACCTTTTTATGTCAGTCTGCACATACACGACAAAATACTGCATAATGCTATGTTTGACTCAGGTGCCTCACATAACCTTATGCCCAAAGCTGTAATGGAAAGGTTGAACCTTGATGTCACAAGACCATACAAAGATCTGTATTCCTTTGACTCAAGTCAAGTCAAATGTTTAGGCTTGATCAAAGACCTTTGTGTCTCTCTAGTCCAATTCCCCAACAAGACAATCTTAATGGACGTAGTAGTTGCTAACATTCCCACAAAGTATGGCATGCTCCTATCCAGATTGTGGGGAGCAAAATTGCAAGGGTCCGTTCAACTTGACCTCTCTTATGCCACTATATCTGTCTTTCGGCAACCAAAGAGACTATATAGAGAAACATTAATGAAGTATGTGGTAAGTAGTGAAGAAAAGCCCCAAAACTTTCCAATATACTCAATCCATTCTGATATAGATTCTTTCATTTTATTTAATGATAACACCAGCCCTCCAACTGATGATAAGCCATTATCCTTGGAGCAAGGAACATACATCAATGAGGAATCGGTTGCCAACATCCATGAAATTGTCTCAACAGCCAAGGCAACCAACAAACAGCAAGAAGAACACCCCGAAACAGAAATTGTAAGTCTGCCCAATCCTCAAACAACTGAAACTCTCAATAAAAACCTCAAACAAGAAGTCACATGGTATTTGGAGTTTTATGGTTCGGTTAACAAGTTAGGAGCAGGGGTCGGAGTATGGATTTACAATACTCATGATAATCATGCACAAGGCCATGCCTATAGACTCAATTTCAGATGTACAAACAACATGGCAGAGTATGAAGCTCTTCTCTTAGGCCTTAAGTTGCTTAAAGTCCTAGGAGCTACCAAAGTGTCCATCCTAGGTGACTCTGACTTGATTATACAACAAATAAAAGGCAACTTTGTCACTAATGATAGCAGAATGAGAGCTTACAGAGCTACTGCCACCGAATTACTCAATTCCTTCAGTGAATTCAAGCTTGCCAAAATTGCACGAGATCACAGTATTCGTGCCCATAGTCTAGCAACCTTTGCTAGCACATGCAAGCTTCCCTTTGAACCAAATCACCATTTCACCACTGAAATAGAACACAGACCTTCGGTCCCTAACAATGTCAAGGATTGGCAGGTGTTTCAAAATGATGCCCATATTAACAGTTTTTTAACTCTTGAGGACGAATTTTCCAACACAAACATTGACGTGGATGCCATGGCCGACACACAACAGCTAGCAGAAGAAAATCACCTGACCGTAACAGCTGCAACAGCTAAACAAATCCTTAACTCAATTGTTTTTAACAATACAAACATAGAACAGCTGAGACAAATCTGTTTAGAGGAAACAACCAAAGCAGAGGATGAGTTTATTGATCTAAAGAGTAATGTTCTACCTATCGGCCTTACTCCATTGGAAGACATGTTTGATGGCAATGATGTGCCCAAAAAGCCAAAGATGGAACCTTTGAATGCTGCCATAGAAGAACACAACATAGGAACATCAGAGCATCCCAAAATGATTAAGTTATCCAAAAATCTACCCCTTGATCAAAAACCGAAATACGTGGATTTGTTCAAAGAATTCCAAGATGTATTTGCCTGGAGTTATGAGGGCTTGAAGCCCTATGACACCTCAGTGATCCAACATACCATTCCCTTAAAACCAAATCAAAAACCGTTCAAACATAAACTTAGGAGAATCAACCCCATGCTCCTTCCCCTTATCGAAAAATACATAAAGAGAATGTTTGAAGCAAGTATCGTTGCACCCATCAGATTCTCTGAATGGGTGTCTAATTTAGTTCCCACTAGGAAAAAAACAGGAGAGATAAGACTATGTGTAGACTTGAGAAATTTAAACCAAGTCTCTCTAAAAGACCACTACCCTTTGCCCAAAATGGACCATATATTGCAAAGAGTAGTGGGTTCCTCTAGAATTTCTTTACTAGATGGATTTTCAGGTTTTAATCAAATACTTGTTCACCCGGATGACCAGGACAAGACAACCTTTACCACATCGTGGCGAACATTTAAGTACGTTAAAATGCCTTTCGAGCTGAAAAATGTTGGTGCTACCTTTCAAAGGGCAATGGATATTGCATTTGCCAAGGAGATACATGATTTCCTCGTAGTTTACCTTGATGACCTGACCCCATTCTCCAAATATGACCAAGAGCACCTTAAGCACTTAAGGCAAATTTTCATGACTTGCAGGAAATATGGCATTTCCTTAAATTCCTAAGAAGTCCCTATTTTCCCTTGAGGAAGGCAAGCTTCTAGGGCAAATCATATCAAAATATTGGATTAGAATTGACCCAGAAAGAATTCAAGCTATCCTTCAAATCCCTTATCCAAGAGACATAAAAGAACTACAAGCATTCCTTGGAAAGATCAATTTCCTAAGGAGATTTATCCCAAACCTAGCCGAGCTAATAAGGCTGCTAAGCAACATGTTAAAGAAGGATGCCAAGATAAAATGGTCTCTTGAAACCAAGCAGGCTTTTGAGAGTATAAAAACTGCCCTAACTCAAACGCCTGTCCTCACCAGTCCTCAATTCGACAAAAGATTTTATAATTTTTTCCTTTGCATCTGAACACACTATAGCCGCTGTCCTTTTGCAAAAAGATGATCAGGGCAACGAAAAGCCAATTGCTTTCTTTAGCCGAGCTTTGAGAGATGCATCCTTGAAATATCAGATCATGGAAAAGCAAGCCTATGCCCTAGTCAAAGCTATCAAAGATTTCAGAATTTACATCCTATACTCCCACGTGATTGCCTATGTCCCTAACGCTGTTGTAAAGGATATATTAACTCAAGAGGGACTAGAAGGCAAAGGAGGCAAATGGATTTCCAACATCCTTGAATACGACATTGAAATAAAACCCACCAAGCTCATAAAAGGACAAGGGTTAGCCAAACTAATGTCTGAAACAAACTTCCAAGTATTAGACATTAATCAACTAGACAATGAACCGGAGCTGGCGACTCCACAGATCAGTGAAACCTTCCTACAATCCCCATGGTACGTTGATATTTGCTTTGTATTGTTAAACCTGTGTGCTCCCCCAGGATTGTCCAGAACCAGGAAAAGATTTTTAAGGATAAAATCATCAAAATTTTGTGTCATAGATGGTGCTTTGTTTTGGAAAAATCACGAAGGCATTTTGCTTAATTGTTTAACTATGAATGAAACTAACAGCATCATGAAAGAATTCCATGCAAGGGACTGTGGACGACACTTATATTGGAAGTCCACGGCTGACAAGATCTTAAGGGCTGGTTATTACTAGCCCTCTCTATTTGCAGATGTAAAAACGTTTGCTGTCTCATGCCACAAATGCCAAACCTTTGAAGGGAAAAGAAAACTACTGCCCTTGCCCCTTAAGCCCATTTCAACCGAGAAACCTTTTCAACAATGGGGTCTCGACTTCATTGGAGAAATTCATCCCTCTTCCTCAGGCCAACACAAGTGGATTTTAACAGCCACCGATTATTTCACTAAGTGGATTGAAGCCATCCCATTTAGGCAAGCCAACGACTCCACTATTATCCAATTCCTTGAGAGAAATATCCTTTCCAGATTCGGCTGCCCTGAGAAGATCATCACTGACAACGTTGCTGCTTTCAAATCCAAAAAAATCATCAACTTCTGCACAAATACCACATTACCTTAGGCCACTCCACAGCCTACTACCCTCAAGGTAATGGCTTGGCCGAATCTTCCAACAAAAGCCTCATCAATATCATAAAGAAATTGCTGGAGGAAAACAAAAAGAACTGGCATAGGAAGCTCACAAATGCTCTGTGGGCAGACAGACTTTCCACCAAGAAATCCATTGGGATGAGCCTTATGAACTTGTATACGGCATGGAATCCAAATTTCCTTCATCTTTGGGCATTCCTACTATTAAATTGTTGCAAGAAATTCAAGCTAAACCGAATGACATGTAGAGAAGAGTTAATCAAACCATTCATCTTCAGCAAACCAGAGAGAAATTCTTCGACAGAGCTCAAATACTGCAAGAAAAACTCAAAAAGATGTTTGATAACAAGGCTAAAGCAGACGATTTCTGGGTGGGCAACAAAGTTCTAAGATGGGATTCACGAAGAGAGGACAAGGGCAAACATGCAAAATTCGATTTTCTGTGGAAAGGTCCATAAATTATCAGCGTTGTGCAAGACAATAATACCTATTTTCTCAGATCTCCAGATGGCAGCACAGCTGAAGAAGGCCCTGTCAATGGCCGAATGCTAAAGCACTACAATGATCCTTTTGATTGAAAAGGGCAGGCGGAATTATATCCTGTACATAGAATGTTTGTATATACCAGCGTTTTGATTTTTTGTAAGAATCCATGATGCTAAAAGCACGCAGAAGAAAGTAGGCAGTGCTCTACAGCTTAACATCAGCACAAGTGAAGGAAATAGTTGTTACTAATCCAAAAGTTCAAATCAATCCAACATTCAGCACTAACAAGTTCCAAGCACAACCATAACGAAAGGATCCAGGCAATCTAACCTGTTGTTCTCGACTTCTCACAAGGAGAAGCCATCGCCAAGTGGAGCCACTGTTAGCCTCCTGCTGCAGCAGGTTACTCATATTTCATGATTGACATTTTTCAGGCCAAATAGGTCATACTTTGCATGCTGTAATGCTCCATATTTGCTAAACAGTCACCAAGCAAGGAAGGCTACTCAGAGTTCATCTAACTGCTTTCCAAATTTTGAAAAGTCATTTCAGTTTTGTACAATTTTTAGCTAAAGGGAGGTCCAAACAGCTTAATCTTGGCAGATTCTTAGATAGGTAGAGAATCAAAGGAGCCCAACTGCTTAATCTGGGCCCTTGGAAGTAAAAAGGGTAGTTTGTAGATAGGAAGGCATAAAAAGAAAACTTGAAATGATGGGTCTGCAAGTCTAAGTACACCCAAACCAAAAGAAGAAAAAATGTTAGGTAAGTAGGCTGGGTAGGTAGTTTTGAGGTTGCAGAATCTTGATTTCTGATCAGTTCCTATGTTTTCAAGGTGTCATCTCTACTCAGGGCACAATCACTAGGCAGTTTTATGTGAAAGAGCTCAAAACAGGCATAACTAACTTCCTTTCTCCATCTCCCCCAAATCATTAACTAATTTCCCCAAAAAGAGGTCAAGATCTGCTTGATATCTCTTAGTTTCATCATTTTCATGTCATTAGCCTGGGTGAAGATCTGCTTCACTCAAAGAGGATCCATACTTTCTCTATAACGTTCTATCTCCCATTGGAAGCCTAAGATCTCTGAAACTTAGCGCTTTCTTGTCATCTCCATATTAAATGCTAACACTATTATTTAACTCCCTATATTTACCCTATCCCCATAATAAAACTATGTAGACAACCCCCTTATATAAATATCCCCTCCCCCTGGTTGAAATATAACCATAAATACTTCATTGGGAATTACTAAGTCATCTGGACTTTAGTAAGAGCCCTCCCTCTATAAAAATTCCCACTCCCAAGTGTCTGGACCCCTTCCAAACACTAAGGAAACCCTTTCCAAATGCTAATAACCCTCCCTGCGCATTCTTCTGTGAAAACTATTAATGTTTGTTTGATAAAGTTTCCACCGCGCAAAACACATTTGCCTATTTTCTAAAGTTAAAAACCCACCGCGCCACGAAAAATCAAGCCTTTAATGCGCGCGCGCCTTTGCTAAACCCCATGCATCTCCCTTTCTCATCCACCGTCGTATCACCTCCCCCAGATCCGACAATCCTTGATCATGTCGCGCGCCCGATTGTGGTGGTAGGTTACCACCCGATGTCCGACGGTTTTACCATTGTACACCGAGACACGTGGCGGCCTCCCATTGCATCGGGTCGCTCCTAACAGAAACCACCTCTGTACCAAAGGCATTCTGATGCCCAGGAAAACCACCCTCCCCTCACGTAACAGTAGCACCACCTCACCCTGCCATGTCGCCTCCACGTCACCTCACCCCGCCTACGCCCGGCCCACGTATCCCTGCCACGTCACCCCGCCGTACTGCCACGTCACCTTGATGACGTCAGCATGCTGACGTCACATCTGTACCAAAGGACCCCACTATTGACGTTAGCATGCTGACTTCATCCACCGTACTGCTGACATCATGCTGACGTCAGCAGCCAAAAAACCGAAAATTCGCGCAAGAGCAAAAGTCGAGCATCGGAGCTCCGGAATGAGAAACAGAGGCAGTTTTCAATGCGCGATTAGCGCAAAGCGCTAATCGTACATCGCTATGGGAAATAGGCCATATTGAGGAATCTTTATGGAATCTTTTGATTCCTTGGCCCGTTTTGCACCGAAAAGGCCCAAAATTGCCCGATTTTTCCAAATTAAACCGATTGGACGACAGGAAGAGACCAGAGACAGAGATTAAAGAGTATCAGATCAAATCTACAGAGAGAAAGCATGTCAAAGAGTATCAGTAAGTGGTGGAGACCATCAATGTAGCGGAAAAGAGTATTAGCGAAGATCTTAACAGCAGCCCAAAGCAGGAGAAAATTAAATACCTTCCAGCAAAGTCAAAAAAGAGGGCGAGGCCACTCAAAACTCTCAAATCATGGTTATTGCACATTTAACTCACACCAGAACAGAACTGCAGATCCCAAAGCACAGTTATTCCAGAAGTACTGCATCGAGCCTCCAAGGGCCACATTGCACTCTTTTTGATCCAGCTACCTCTGACACAGTTCAATAGATGTTTACCTACATTTAATTTTGGCACAATTTTAGGTTTAGAAAAGCTCTTTTGCAGACCTGTTTTAGGTCAATTGTAATAAATAGTTTGAGATATTTGCACTATAAAAAAGGCCCTGAATACTGTATTAAGGGTTGGTTGGTTGGTGGTCAGCAAACGATCTTTAGTTGATTTTGCTCCAAGAGAGACTCGCACTGTAATATCTGATAAGTTTCTATAATCAAAGACTGCTTATGAGCTTTGGAGAATGGATTGTTCACTGTGTTTACCGGTTGAAGAGTGATTATGGAATTCTCGTGCTGTTGCATAACTCAATAAGTGCTTCTTACCTCTGTTTTCCATTCATGAGTTACCATCTAAACAACAGAAAAAAATATTAGCTTAGAATTTGTTTAAATACACTCTATTCTCAATTTCTGTTGTTTCTTTATGTTTTCCTCTGTTTATCCATAAATATGAATTCCACATGGCTCATGTTTGCCTTAACCTTAGACAGTTATCCAGGGATTCTTCATTGCCCCTAGATAGAGATCATCCTTCCCTCTATTAAGCTGAGTGAGAGATTCTTAAGTGCCTCTCATTCCTTACATATCATTCATCCTTTTAGTCTGAACATTGTGTTATGAGCAGCTATCCTGCTTCATATTTCTCTTATGATCAAGAAAACACACTGATAATCCTAACCCATGACTCCATGCCCAATGGTTTGAAACTTATCACTTCATGAATTGCCTCTCTACCTGAAAGCATTTTCCTTCCATCCAAACACAAACAAAACCCCCTGAGCCAAAAGCTAGCCTAATATCATCAAAAAAGTTGAATCATTAAGAGAGAGCCCTCTCTGATTGCAGGTGGGCTAGAACCTACAATCCAAAGATTGGTTTGTGGTTACCTCGGCCGTATCCCTACAGGAGCCTAGGGACAACCTGAGTGATAACAACACTAATGAAATTTTTTATTCGGATATGATCTCTTTTGAATGCATTGATTGGGGTTTAATTTCATTCTTTATACTTTATGAAAGCTAGATGACGTTCTTCTTCTCCATTTTATGTTTCTTAAGCTAGGGTCTCCATGCCGAGAACTTTCATTTTCTTGCAAATAGACTAGACTTTCCTTTGATGTAACATTTACATTCTTGCAAGTAGATTAAAATTTCCATTTCTGCAAGTATAATAGCATTTTATGCAAAAATTCCATTTATGTGAGTATATTAGAACATCCTTTTTGTAGCATTCTTTCATTATTTCAAAGTCTATATTTAGTCTCTAGAATGGTCTATGTACACCTTGGTTTGTTTCACTACCTTAGAGTAACTTGAGTAGAGCTTAACTCACTTTGCAAACAACATTGTCACCTCTGAAGTTTTTAGGAACCCCAGGTTGATAAATTAAATTTTGTAGCCCTGGGAGTTGCAACATTCTTGTTGAAATACTAGAGCTCATGACTTTTTGGTTTCATTGTCAGGGAGGTGTCCAAATAGTTGTTGTTTCTTCTTAAGAATTGGTTTCTTTTCGCATTTGAATTTCTCTTTGCATCAGTTTTTCTTATCTGCAAATATTCAAAAAAATGAGGAAAACACAAAAAAAACATACATTTATTTCATGCCTCATAGGGTTAGAGATAAATTAGGGAAATATATTTCATGCCTAGTCCTTCAAGAAGTCAACCATCACTCTTATTTGGTGATTGTGAACCTCATACAGTGACCACAAAGGAATTGGAAAATCCTTTAGATGAGTAGCAAAAGATCTTGAAGAACCCATAGGGGAGGAAGAACCTACATCACCTTCCCAAAATATGGTTGAAAATAGTTAGACTGATCTCTTTCCTATTAGATAAACCAATGGGGAAACCAAAACGAAAAACATAAGCCCCACTTCTCTCCCACACTTCCACGGTATAGCTTTGGAGGACCCTAATACATCCATGTTCTAGTTTGTTATGGCTTGTATAACCTATGATTACAATTTTGATGATCTGAAGTTATAATTTTTCCCTTTTACACTAAAGGATGCAACCTTGTGTTGGTTCATGAGATTGGAAGGAGGAATCATCACCATTTGGGCTTAAATGCAACAAGATTTTAATAAAAAATATAGGGACTATTCTAGAGCAAGGAAAACAAGGGAGGAGATATTTAGAATGACCCTAGGGGCAAATGAATTCACAGAGGATTATGAAGAAAGATTTAAAATCAATTATAGAAGGGATAATTGTACCCTTGGCACAGAATCCCTGAAGCTTGTACTTGTGCGATGGATTAAGGAGGATTTGATGGATACCCTTAATATGTTGTCTAGTGGATAATGTAGAAATTTTGAATAATTTAACACATATTCAATGGAGATTATCCTGATCATGTACTATTGTGGAAAAAATACACAATACATAAGCTCCTCTATGTTGATCATCAATATAGCAGCATCAATAACAATAAAACATCAAGAGCATTCACACATTAACACAGTTATCCCGGGGAAAGAAACTCGCTAAAAACCCCAACTATCTGTATATTAATGATTGAGTCATGTAACATTACACAGCATAATACTTCTCACAAGTATCTCCACCTCTGTTACACACAATACAGCTCAAATCTGATCTCCAAATCTCTTCCACTGCTTGCCTGCCTCCACTGCTCAATACCTGCTCAAGAACTGATGAGAATTGCTCACCAAACTCGTTTTTCACCTGCAAAATAGTCACTCACACTATGTTGGACGTGAGCACAAGCTACAATGTGGGCAAATACGTGGGCAAACTCATTGGCATACTCAATCCCTTGATTATGCAAGATCTGGTGCACAATTATAGTCACAACTGATAGCAATCTGATTCTCTACCACCTATCCCTGTTGAACTGAACATGCACTGACATGCAACTGAGTTAACTGATGTATTCATTAGTTGTATTATCAGTTAATAACTTGTGAATTAATTAATAACTAATTCACCCAACTCATCTCTAGTCTATTTGCCAGTTAGACTAAATACAACCAGTTTAACAAAGCTAAACTGAACACAACTTCATCAACTGCACCTCCAGTCCACTAAACTCAACTCACTTGAGTTCTAACTGAAGTCCTGCATGAAATAAGTCATCTCATAGGAACCGCTTATTTCCTTCTGGTATCTGCATGTGCCACCTCTGTAGCTCATCCTGAAGTGCTCCAAGAGAATAAGACAAAGTTTATAGTCTAAATATTATTATGAGCTAATAATATTTGTCTGTTCTATATTTAGATTGAGCAGTCACTCCACTGTGATCTAAAAATAGAAGTCCATCTATTTTTCCCAACTTGACCAATCATCCATAAACAACAACCTGCGATCCATAGACATGATCCATATGTCTAAAAATAGACATAGTCTAAAAATAGACTTGCGCCAAAAATAGCCTGCGGGCCCACTTAGTGAAGGCGACTCTTTTCACTAGGCTCCATCATCTTGTTGCATTCTCAACAAGCATTTCTTGTTGCACACTTTTCAACAGACAAGACAAAAAATAGTGATCGGCATGATTATTAGCTAAGATAGTATACATATTAGGGCCTAGTTGACTCCATCTATTTTCGGATGAAATGAATGCTAGCTACTTTCCTATTCAAAAATTGTAGCTTTAACAAAGCATATGTTCTTTTTGGAGGTCGTAGCTAGAATTAGGCCTAAAGTAAATTCCATAGTGACTAAACAATGCCTCTCCAAATCAAATCTTAGGTTGTAGTTAGACCTAGAGTATAGTAGGTTGCACAATGACCAAATAACACTTCTCCAAATCCAAGCATAGTCCTAGGGTTGGTCACATGTAGACAAAAGCAATAGAGATGGTCGTTAGTGGATTTGGATGTCCCTGGGAAACTTGATCATGAAAAATAAAGGAGATGGACGGGCCCAAGTTGAATTGAAAAATTGTATGTAGAAAAAAGGGTTTTATTTTACTCAACATATGGCATAATTTCATTATCTTGGTAGACAAATATCATGAATTGCAGTTTCAGTACACATATGGTATTGTTTCATTATTTTGTTTAACCCATTTCATGTAGTTTGGTGCATGAATCTGGTGAAGTTATTATATTTTGGTCAACAAATATGATTTTGCATAGCATAAGTGCATAGTCTAATTATAGAATTATTCTTGTGAAGTAACATAGCTATAGATTTCTTCTCATGAGTTGTTTTCCTTAACATAAATTCCTATTGTAAGTATAGATTTCCTCAGCCTTTGTTTCCCAGAGTGGATGCAATAAGAATTTTTCTTGTGAAGGACCTTAATGGTCTCCTCCTCCAAGGCTTCCAAAAACCAGTGTGGTGTTTGTGTTGAGATGACCATAGAACCTCGACTACAGTCACTTCTTGTTCTGCTTGTAAAAAAGACCTTTTAACAGAACACATGAACTAGGTCGATTAGTTCCTCTAAATGGATTTTCAAAATTTTTAGGATTGCTTGATTGGTGAGTTCACATCTCTAGGGTTTGGTATTTATTTCCTTATTCGAAATTTTTTGGGTGAGTATTTGAACCCATTTTGCATCTCTCAACATGTTAGTGGAGTCGTGGAGTTATGGTTTTATGAACATTTGGAGATTGGTATATTTAATTGCAGGAATTTCTTTTAGTGTCGCTGGGATAGAGAGGTGTGGATATATCCAGACCTATTTGTGTTTCAATTGTTTGATTTAAGTATGATTTTGTTTCATTTTTTTATTAAGTTTTGTAATTGAAGAAAAGCAATTGTGGGTTGTGACTGGTTGTTAGGAAAAGTAGTTTCCAAGCTTAGAATTGAGCTTAAGAGCTTAAAATGTTTGTTGTTGATGGTTCAAGTTATGAATATGACCTTTGTGTGGAAAAGGTTAGTAGGATAAGGTGTGACTATAATGATATCCTACTTGTGGTCACCAAATTTAACACGAAGAGTTATGCATCTATTCACTTTTTCTATTTTGGCACAAGGAATATGTTACAGTTCATGGTGTAGGAGACCCAATAAATAAGTTCAATCTAGGGAGAGTATATATATGTGTCGCTATATGCCCATATACTATAAAAATAATAATTTCAGCTCCCACTAATTATATTCCTGCATGTAGTTAACTATAGGAATTTTTCGTTTGGTTACAGGCTCTTCAAGATTGGCCTAGCCTTCCGAAATAAAATTTGAGCCTATAGATCAGGAACTCATATAACATCTTCAAATTACGTCAGAAAATGTATAGACTGAAAATCCAGTTTTTTTTGTGGGTTCCATTTTAGAATAATTTTATACATCTTGGTCTTCCTGCTCTGGAATTTGAGGGAAAATTTGGCACTTATTAGTGATTTATGTACTAGAAATGTCAGCTTGAGATGCCTGCTTATTTAATTATAAATTGACTATAATTTTTAGTCTTGGCTTAGGGTTAAACTTGATAGCCACATGTAAATTTCAATGTTTATTGTCTTTTTTTATGATTTCTCTCACCGTGGTCCTCATGAGCTGTGAGACTCTCTAAAGTTCCATTTACAGAAGGATCCAACAAAGTTGCTTGAATGATGATGGTGAGAAAATAGTGAAATCACGTTACTCTGCCTCTGCATGCTCTGAGGCGAGGCATGCTGACGAATTTCCTTTGTTCCCAACATACTATTTAGAGACTTTTCATGCTTATAAATAAATTAGGGTATTGTTGTTTTATCAATAATTTTGTGCCATTGAAATTTAGTCTTCTAAGGAATTTGTTGGGAGTAAAATTAGGTTTGATTAGATTGAATTGAATTTCCTAATTCTTATCACACCTCATGACATGCTTTAATAAAATTGCAATTTGCAAGGGCTTATTTATTTTCTCAGAAAGTACTCAACCCATTTCACTTGATGTATTGTCCAGTTCAAATTGATCCCACATTGAATATATTAATTGTTTTTTGGAAATAATATTGAGAGGGGGGGGGGGGGTG
>APFE031501215.1:198839-218018 GCA_000404065.3 Pinus taeda
GGAGGGGGGGGGGGGGGTTGAATCAGTATTTGCAAATCAATAACTTTTTCATTTCCATAATCAAATTTATATACGCTACTTCAGAGAAGGGAACTTGCGTGTGCACACAACTATTCTTAAGGCAACTAGCGTATATCCAGGTAACTTATGATTCAGTTAATTCATCATATGTTGATCTTTAATCAATGCATCAGTACTTTATTAAAAATTAAACAGTAACCATGTGAAGTAATAACAGAATAAACCATCACACACAAGTAACACACATGAACACCAAGATTTAAGGTGGAAACCCAATGTGGGTGAAAACCACCTACTGCTGTCGTCTTTGTCTTATTTTATTAATTAAGAAAATTTGTTTACAATATTGTACCGGTGCAGACTCATACCAGTGTGCAAGCACCCACCTGCAGAAGGCTACAACCTTCTCTCATTTTCCAGCTACTACTGGAAGGGAGCTACAACCCCCTAGCTCTTGTACTAGCTGATCCATTTACTAGTACGTAGGAGTCGACCTACAGAAGGTTGCAACCTTCACTCATTTTCCAACTGCTACTGGAAGGGAGCTCCAACCCCCTGGCTCTTGTACTAGTTGATATGTTTACCAGTATGTAGGCGCCAGCGTATAGAAGGCTATGACCTTCTCTCTTCTTCCAGGGACCACGTTTCATAACTTTTCAGACTAGATACTCCTGGAACACATCACTACAATCTAAAGGCCTCGTTTCATCAATTTTTCAGACTAGACCCATCAACAAAATTGAAGCTAAAAATTAATTATTACTACAATACAACCATCAAATACTTCTACATCAACCAATCACTAAAACCCAATCATCAATCTCTGATATAACTGAAACAATTAATCACTGAAACCTCTAAACCTCTGACCCAACTAAATCAAACAATCATTGAAACCTCTAGTGTACTAAATCAAACAATCATTGAAACCTTTGACATACTAAATCATACAATCATTGAACCTCTGAGACAACTAAATCAACCATTCATTCAAACTTAATCAAATTCAACCAAACAACTGGAACAGACATATCACTGTAACCAGTACACAGATCTGAACCCAGATCACTGCATCAACAGCCATAACTAACTATAACTTCAAAAGGCATGTGTCAGAATGTATACGCTCCTTCAATGAATCCAACCTGCGTTCATACGCTACTTCCTTTAGCCCAACCTGCATATATCTCTAAATATACTGAATTACAAAAATTGTTAACCACAAACTCTACCAATCAGTAACATTCTGAATATCTACTGTCATATTACAGATTTCTAAATAGATATAAACAAGGATCACCCCTCCTTCTCAATTAATCAATCAATCAGACTCAATTTCCTCATACATTTAGTTCTACTTTTAGATCTAAGAAGACATCATTGACAAACATCAGTAATACAATAGAAAAATAGTAGTATTGATCTCATAGATCAGTCATCCCTAAACATCAAGCTTTTCTTTTGCATACGTTACTTGGAAGAGCTGAACCAACATGTATACGCACCTTCACCAAAGCGAACCAACGTATAGATGTGAAAATACTTACTTATAACGTTGCTACAATTCCAGACTTCAAACATACCCCAATCATCATATATAAAGGATAAAACGTGTGTTATCAATCAGATCTACCCTATCCATTGTCAGATCACATAATGATAAGTCATTATGATCTTGATCCATCATTAGATCTCATCCATCATCAGCCACATAGGTGCATCCTTAGTTCAGATCAAGGAAAGCATCAAAAACCCATAACCTGCATATTTGATCTAACACTTCATAAGATATTCAATACTTGCACACCTTGGCCTAATGATCTTCTCCTCCTTATATTGTTTTAGGCCTTTCTCAATACCTTGGACCAGAACCACTTAGGACCAATACCTTGGACCAAATACCTAGGGTTAATACCTCGGACCATATACCTTGGATTAATACCTCGGACCAAAATACCCTGCACTAAATACCTCAGACCAAAACACCCTGGACTAAATACCTCAGACCAAAACCTTGGTTTTCCAACATGTACGCACTTTTCCTCCTGTGAAAGTGCGTGTATACATATACGCTCCTTTTGTTCTGTTAACCTGCATGTATACACTGCTTGGACAAGGTGAACCAGTGTATACTTCTTAAACTACTCTCTTTCTTCAATCTCTGGAGTCTAATCTGTAATCCTTTGTTGTTAACTTGCTGCACTGTGAATTGTCATCTGAGTGAGTTTCCATCAAGGGCAACACCTGTATCATAATTCCATTGTACATTACTTCTGAATTGATTCCTTTGAACTTCCCTACATTTTGTCACATCTATAAACACAACTACCATGCATTCTGTCACATCTGATATCTCTTCTATATATTCATCTAGTTACCATATACAAGTGAGTTGTTCTGCTACAAGTGGGTTTCCATCAAGTACAACACATGCATCATAATGCCAACATTTTTAATATTATATTCAATTCCTGCTAGCTATATACTTTAACATCTACTCCAAAACCAACCTTTTTCTAGAACATGATATGTTGTGTGAAAGTATGATGTTAAGAGAGGGTTGCAATGAAGATTTTATTGGTTTAGTTAATTTCACAATAATGGGTGGATTTTATGTTAGTGAAAATTTTGGTTGAACCAAACAACACTGCAATATAAAATTTATGGAGTCTGGCTACAAATTGATGGCAAGAAGACAGTTTATCACCCATACTTATCCTAAAATTTACCGTCCTCTTCTAGCCTTTAAATACTTGGCAGGTATATTTTTGTACATATTGAAATAACAAGAGAGGACATCCACATAGAGGCGCTTCCACAAATGTTGCAGAATCAAAGGGAGAAGACAATATCACCTTTGAGAGGAGATTTAGATTTAGGTATGAGGTGAAAACAATTGAAAGGACAATATATTGTCATGTCAAATATCTACACCTTAGTTAAAATCACTTTTGGTTATTTATTCTTGATGGTTCAGTGATCAACTTGTACTAGGGCTGATAATTCACTCAGTTTCACTCAAAATTTTAATAGATTAAAAATGATCTAACTAGGAATACAAACCCAAGCATTTAGGGTTGAAATTGGTCATCTTAGTTTGTTGTTCTAATGAGGTTTATTTGAGAGAGAGCTTGGCTAAGTTGAATCTCATATATGCTATTCAATGAAAGTTGAAGGTTGGGTTGCTTTTTTTCTAGCACATATGATGACAACCCATTAATTGATAGCATATCTATGAGAGTGCATCTGTTTTTATTTTCTTCTCTTTTTTCTTTTTCTTTTTTTCTTTTATGTGGGGGTATGCAGATTAGGAACATGTTGAATATTTTGGAATAGTTCCTACTCATAGTGTTTTTAAGTTCATACAGTGGTCAACTGGATCATTAAAGGAATGACATGAGAGATCTCAGTGAATTTTAGAGAAGATGCAACTTGGCCATATGTATAGACAATGACTTTTAAGGTATTAGAGGTTATAAATTGATATACTGAGTGATTAGCTATAACAATTAGATTCAGTTCTAGAGACAACAATGAGTCATGGCAATCTTCTAACTAATCAAAATTTTACTTTCATTCTACTAGATAGTCCTTAGGCTGACCCCTAAAATTGTAGGCTGAGTTGCAAGCACTGATTCACTTTTATAGACAATGCCCAAATACATGCCTCTTGCATTCGGTTCTCCCTTAATTGAATGACATGACACATTAAATTGCAAGAAGGTGTTTCTCCTACAATTTTTTTCCAATTCATTACTCTATAATTTCTATTTCAGGGAGCTCCTTCCTTTGTATGTTCAAAAACAGTGTCACTGGAACCATGTTTGACTTTACTTCTTCTACAAATTCTGCCCCTGGAATTGCCACTAGACAAGTACTTTTTCCTCAAAGTTCCTAGAATTATCTCTGGATATTGTTGTTGCTAGGATGTGTTGGAACTTCTCCAAATTCCAAAATCCTCATTCCATGAGCTATGTGATGATGTTATCAATGCAACATTGTCATTTAGCATATAAGCATGGACAATCTTGCGGGGATTTTCAAGAGCTTTCAAGACATGGTGCATGGTTGGCCTCTTGGATGGTCGAGGATTGAGACAAACCTTGGCTATTACAGCCACAACCCAGATTTCCTCTAACACATCCTCATCTAAAGTGAGATAAGAATCAATAATTAGAGGAAGATTATCCTTGTCATAAATGTCGATCAGTGGCAAGGCATGGTCTAGCCACGAAGAGTCATCGGCTGACATGTCATTGCATTCAATGTTGGTAATGTTCCCTGAAATGATCTGCAGTAGGACTTTTCCAAAATAGTAAACATCGCGTGAACATGTAGTGGGTGGTGAACCTAAGTCTCCTTGGGCCCATGAACTGCATTTATGCTCCTCAAAAACATTATAAAATTATTAAAACCCCAATTCCTATATCTACAACACAATGAAATTTGTGTATTCTATGATTAAAAACACATATTATGGAAATAACAAAGCTTATATATCTTGAATTATTTATAAATATAAATCAAAGTTAGCCAAAGATGGTTGAACAAGTCAAGCAATGATTGGAGATGGATAAAAAATGATGCTACAGTTTGGGGTTTGGGGTCCAGAGGATGCTGAGCCATAACTAACATTTTTTGAACAAAGAGAAAAGAGCACATGAAAATTCTGAATATATCATACAAAAGGCCATGGGATACATACTGGGAAAAGGCCAAGAGCCATGCAACCAATCAAGGTTGAGAGCCTCCATCTTGATTGCCTACAAAACTTAAGCTACTAAGTCGTACTTCAAATTATATCCATCATGTGATATAATGATGGAATGAAGTGGGACATCTATATATTTAGAGTTAAGATGGATGTGTGCTAGTTCCATAGCAGTACTATATCCTCCAATGACTTCCTCTCTTGAAATTCATATTATTTCCTCATTTAAAGATGCATGTGTCCCCACTTTTGAAATGAGATGAGGGAAATGAGTAGAAAATTCATCTTCTATAAACCTATTATCTTGGGTGGGGATTTTACCCTTGTTTTCCATTATGTAAATAGTGATAATGCCATGATGAGTTGATTTAGGGCACACATTTAAGAAGGTATCATTATCAAATGAGGTCTAGAAATCTAAAAAGTTATCCATTTGAATGATATATAGGATTATATTTTTCTATATGGGATATATAGGATCATCTTAGAGGCAGCATTGGGAGAGACATATTAGTCTTGAGAAGGGGTCGTATTCCATTCATATAGCTAAGCATTCTCTTAAGGATGAGTTGTTGATATGTTGTGGCTGTTTACTTCCTGTGGCTAATTTTGAGTTCACTATATTTTGGCATTTCTATGGAAGTGTATATATCTATATACATCAGGTTATATTTCCTTATATGCCTTGTATCTTTCATGCTAATACTAAGACTACTAATGTTAGAACTATCATATAATTTTTGGGTTTGCATTGTAATAGAAAAAATAAAATTTTATCAGTTGTCATTATAACTATTATCTAGTTCTGTACTGGCTGAGTAAGGATGAAAGTTATTTCTTTATTCTGAAGTGTTTTTATGGGCATATATTCTTATCATCATATGTTATTTTAAACCAAAACCCAATAAATTCACCTACAGCAGTATCATCAGCAAACTGATTAACAAAATGCTTCACTAGGAAATTTATAACAAACTCGAGAAATACAGTACTTAAATTGGGATATTTTGAAGAGGGGCTCTTACCTCCCTCTGAAGTCTTTGATCATAATGTTAACTATTTTGATTATTCAAATAATGAATTTAGTTACTGTGAGGTAGTAAATTGTCAGGGTGAGAATGGCTGCTCATCCCAACCTAACTATGACTTTTGTATGTTCAGAATGTTTCTAAAGATCATCTTCTTGTTCATGTGGTCTCTCTGGAATAGGTCCACCAGAGCTTTGAACATCACCTTAGCTGTCTTCTTGTTTACCAAGTGAGTTATCAAGTGATTATTCATGCATCCATGATGACCCCTTGATCTCATATGTCCTTTTTCATGGGATGCCAACTGCATTGCATCTATTGGTTATTGAATATCCTAATAAACAATCTCCTAAATGCCATTCTCTTTCAGCAGTAAGGTAACCCTTGCCTTTCAGGGCAGGAAGTTAGATGCTTCATCCAACGTATCCTCAAATCTACCATCTCTTGATCTAATTAAAAAATATATCATGTGCTAAGTCCTTCTAGCCACAAGAATAAAAAATATGTTGTGTGCTAAGTCCTTCAACACCCACGAAAAATTATTCATCTTTTCCAAACCCCTTATTAGTACAGTCTCCCTCTAAAAAATGATTTCCACCAATTATTGTTGACTGATTTGGAAAATTGTTTTTCTATGCAACCTATTGGCTCCCATACACTGTGACTTCTACATGCAACTTGTGCCTCCCCTGCAATATATTGTACCACTTACCTGTCACCTTCGCCCTCATATAGCCTTCGGGGTTGCACCCTGTGCCCCTATATTCCTATGTTTCTTACAAAGTGTTGTGGCACTACTGCTAGTGAATGGGACCACTGGTAAAAATGAGTAAGCTGATTCCTCCAAATTTTTCACTCTAAAATCATTGAGATGGATGACAAATAATATATTAATCCAATGAAGATCATGACATGGCACTTTATAAGAAGATTCCAATGGTGTAAAATCATAAAATAAAGTCTTCTTCTGGAAAAAATGTGGAAATAAAGACACTATGGTTAAGTAGATAGCTGATATAAAAAAATAGACTGAACAAATGATAAAGAAACAAAATTTAAAGGCTGACTGACTCATGGGTTTCTGCAAAGAAGATTTATGAACTACAATAAACTTGTAGACTGATGCTCATGCTTCTTTTTAGTCGAAACCTCATTGGTTGACCACATCATTATTCTATTGTTTTCTTCTATAGGAAAAGTAGATACACTGGTAGTCAAAGTATGGAACCTCAGACCATATTTGGTTTGGAAGGATGGCCAGTGGGTTGAATGGATAAATTCAAACGTAGAAAAGGTAGCACATGAGGTATGGGTTTCCAGTTAGTTATCTTTTCCTATTTTTTCTTTTTGTTGTCCTGCAGTAACTGACTGTTCGTTTTCTGTTTTGGATGAAATCTAGCTTTAATTGGTTTCATTTATCCAGGATGATGTTCCTTTGGGGAAGTGAAAAAAGGTTGACAAAGAAGACACATTTAGGAAGGAGAAAAGTAATGACAATTTGCACAGAGTTCCAAATGTAGAGGAAGGTAATAGAGATCAAGAGCTATGTTTAGTGATATCCTTTGGAAATGGACTCAAATCTTCGGTATTTAAGATCTCCAAAGAAGGAAGAAGTGCAATGAATAGCAAAGCTCACCATGTAGAACAAACTGAAGCCTCTAGGTTTCATGGGATTCCTAAGCCAGCAAAGAAGAAGAAATTTATGGATGTAAGTACACATTATTCTGTAGATAAGATGGTAAAGAACTCTCCTAAAGGTAAGCCTACAAATAAAATGGATAAATACAATACAATGCTAGCTCATAGCCATAATGGTTTGGAGACCAAGAAATTTGAATGTATGAAGGCAAACAAATCCACACTCCCAAAGCCTAGAGAGATGAGATATGGAAATGGAGGTCAAAATAAGGCACAACCTAAAAAAGATAAGTCTTATGTTGTCAACAAGGAAACTATAAGGAATACTACTTCCATTCATGAATTTGTCATGGGTCACAACCCTGCCATCAACATTGATGGCAAAAGGGCAAGTAGAAAAGTTGTAGGAGTGATGCTTCATATTTATTTTATTCTGTAGAGGTGTCTCATATGCCCTCATCTTTCACCCAAGGGAAACCTTTTTCTGTAGTAAATGCAGACCAGGGATCAAAACAAAAATCATCCAGATTAAAGAGCTCAAGTCAAAACTTAGAAAAGAATGTTTTTCGACAGCAAAAGACATCCAAAGAGAGAGGTCCTTTAAATATAGCTCCAGACTGCATACAACCACGCAGATCTAATCGAAGATTTCAGCCTTATTACAAGGTATGCAATCTATGTTCTTTGCTCAATGAGGTTACTTCTGAAAGATATTTCTCTTTATCTTGGGACAACGAGTGGGCTTGTATGTTTTTACTCGATATAACTTGAGGTTGTAGGCATTAATTATTGGAGAGTACCCTATTGTAGAGGAAGCTCTAATTTGAAGGAATTCTCACCAATCTACTGTAGAATCTAATATTTGCAATAAAGGAGTGGGTAGAGGGGCTTCACCTTGTTGACCAATATCTTACCATGTTGATTCATAAAGGGACTTTTAAAATTGTAAAGAATAAATTCAATGCATTATAAGTACTATGGGGAGTTGTAGGGTACCAAATGGTTTATAGGTATTGAGGGGAATTTAAAGGATATCTAATAAAAATAAAGGCTTGCTTTATTGGCAATACGTATTGGGAGGGGGATTTGAAAAAAGGATTTTTGGATGTTTTTTATCAATACCTAGTGAAGTTAAAGGTATTCTTTAATATTCCATAATGCAGGTGCTATGTCACAATACATTAGGTGAAGGCCCCATGGGAGTGGATGAAGATTATGATGTTTAACACAATGGAAGTGTTGTTTCTAAGGATGAAGTCATAATTTATCACTAACCTATAAGGATCTAGGGCTACGATAGTGATCACAAAACATATGGATGTGTGTTAGGTTACACTAAAGAGCATAATTATAGATGATATGGGCCACATGTTTCACAAATGCAACAAGAAACTTATAGGCATTGATCTATAATTCCTTCCATTTTAAAAATAGAAATGACAAATGGCATCTATATATTCAAAGTTAATGTGGATCCATGCTAGTGCCATATAAATACTATTATATGCTCCAATTTCTTCCTCTCTTGAAATCCATGTTATTTCATCCTTATTTGAAGATGAAAGTGTTCCTACTTGTGAAATGGGATGAGGGAAACGTGTTGAAAAATCATATTCTAGAAACCATTTATCTTTGGTTGGGAGTTTACCCATATTGCCCATGATGTAAATAGTTATAATGTCATGTTGAGTAGGTTTTTGGCACACCTTTAAGAAGGTATCTTTATCGAATGGGGCTAGAAATCTAAAATTTTATCCATTGAATTAGATATAGGATTATATTTGTCTAAATGGGAAGGTTGATATAGTTTGAGCTTGTAGGAAATAATTATTGGAGAATACCCTATTGCAGAGGAAGCTTTGGGTTGAATGAAATTTCATGAAGCTACTGTAGAATCTGTGAGCTAAATTTTTTTATTTTAATATATTTTTGCTTTATACTATTTCTTATGATGGATGGCATATTATATGTAGGAATCTTTTCACTCTATAGAAGATATTCATGGCCTTTTGTATGGTCAACAAGATTCCTAAACCTCAAATGACGACAATCTGTTATTCAAAGTTAACAAATATAATTTGGATATTAGAAAGTCATTTGTATCATGCTTATGCATGGTACAAGCTCTATATCCTCTAGAAAAGCTATAATAAATACTTAGCATAGAAGGATTTGTAGCTGATGGCATCATCTGGATTGTTGGCTGCCATTTCTATTATGCCTTATGATCACAAGCATGGGGTTCACCATTTTGAGCTGGAGAATGAGAAGGAAAGAAGTTCAAGAATGGCCAATCTTTTAAGTTTTGGGATTTAGTTCAGATTCTAAAATGGATACCAGAGAAGTGCTAAGTTATTTCAATGAAAAGGCTTAAGTTCGTCTGTCACTATTTGAGATGTTTGCATTTGTATAGTTTTTTCTCGTATAAGTATTATATTTAATTCTTAGTTCAAGGAGTTTTATTCCAATATGTCTAATAATAATATGTTTTTTTGGCAATTGTCACGCTCAACACTTCTATCTAAAGTGGTGAGTAATAGGTGTGGAGATCATTAAAGCATTTAGTTTTGAAATTAAGTCTTTCCTTGATGTTGTTGAGAAGTCAAAGCACACATATATTCTGCTAAGCACGTTTTATGCTTTTACAGGTTTTTGTTTTAGCAAGCTACATGGTTTATTATAATTGAATAGAATGTGGTGCAATATTAGCATAAATTTTACTATATCTACTTATATTTATAGCTTATGCTAAAGTTTTGTACCATATAATGATAATGCGCTTCATTTTTTAATAATTCAAAAGTGTCTTCACTTCAAACTATTTGATTCTACGTATCTCCATTATTATTTATAAAAGTATGGTTTATGTTAACTCTTACCTTCAAATATAAGTTAACAATTGAGGATATGTGAATATAAGTTAATTGTACTGACTTTAAAGACTCTTTGGGTTCATGAAAATAAAGTGGCAACATCTACTTATGTGGGTAACTTTTGTCTTTATTATGTTTTATGTTTCCAAAGGTGTCATGACATGTGTTCTGCAAGAAGTGAAAAAATTGTATCATTTACTGGAAAATGATTTCCACCCTTGAGGTATTGCTGATAGAGTTCAATCACTGCTAGGCAGGCTCTCTTTGATCCATCAAAAATTGGGTGATATTATCAAACTTTGATCCATAATAATCTGAAAAGGCATGCTACTTTACATGGAACCATTTAACAATATAATTTTTCATATTATGCAAGGGTGAATGTCAAGAAATCTCATTGTCTTTCTCACTACTTCTAATTTATCTCTCTATTATGTTGTGGTAATTTTATTCCACTCGGAAACTTTGGTACTTTTTGGGCCTTCGAATATCTAAGAGTTGCAATGGAAGACTAGAGGAACATAAGGAATTGAGGAAATTCATTTTTGGAATTGCATTGGGAGGGATTTCAAAATTTGGAATAAGATTTTTGAACTTGAGTGCAAATTTTTATTTTGTTGTCAGTGTTGTTTTTATGTCATTATGCCTCATATGCTACCGCAAATTGTTTTCTTGTTATTATGTACTCCAATGAAATCAGGACTAAAACAATAGAGTAAAATTTCCTTATGGGAAATATAACAGTCTAGAAGATACGAAAAGAATTCTTTACATTGGAACTAAAACAACAGAGTCAAATTTCCTTATGGGAAATAGAACAATCTAGCAGATACCAAACAGAAGTCTTTACCAGATGGTACATCAGTTGAGTTTTATGCTGTTGGTAAGTAGGGCAAGGGTGTGAAATTTTGGCAAGTAAAAAAAAGAGACATTTGGATCCCATTCCCAAAAAGTTGCATTGGGAATTGACTCGTTTCAATAACCACTTCTATTTTTCAAAGTTGATAAGGAAGGGTGTTACAACATCAACTTTGTTGAAATATGCCATTTTTTTGTCTGAAATTCATCGTGTAAATGCAAATTTTTTTTTTTAAATCAATGGTTATAAATCTAATTTTAAGGATTGCCATATCTATTCACATAATTATTTACAGTGTGCTAGCTCAATGGAAGAGCATCTACCTTACAAGCAAGAGGTTGGTGGTTAGATTCCACTCTGCGCTAACATGAATTAATCAATGATTTTGTAGTTTATTTTTAATTAAATGTTTTTTATATCGATATATTTCAATGGTGATATATTTTTGGATTCATTGTTTTATATTGTCTCTAAAGAGAGAAAAGTGATTTTTAAATAAATTTTTTATCATCTCTAGAGAGACAATAGCTAGTATTAAATACATATTGTCTCTAATCCGAGTGTTGTCTCTAGAGAGACAAAAATGAAATTGTCTCCAAAGAGACAAAAATGAAATTATCTCCTAAGAGACAATAATGCTTGTGTTATATATTGTCTTTATAGAGACAATATTTTTTAAGACAATAATCATTAAGACAATATGCTTTTAGAAAATAATATTTAAGACATATTTGTTAAGACAATAATTTTTTAGACACCCGCTTAATGACAATATTTAAGACAATACACAAGTTTTGTTTTGTCTTAAGTTAAGACAATTTACCCAAAAAATGTCTCAAATATTATCTTAGAACCCTCCTTTATGTAGTAGTGTTAGTCTCCATTGTAATGTACCAAAGGCCAAGGATTGAGTAAGTATTGGGATCCCATGTTGTTTTCTCCATATTGAAACAAAGGAATTGAGGTTGTGAATGCTCTGAATCAAGTAGCTAGTGATGGGAAAAGTACCATATCCATTTTGGCTTGAGAAAATGTGAGCGTATGGCCCTGTAGCATGGTGAATTGTGGTGTGGTGGAACCATGAGATCTGTTCCACAACAATATAGCAAAATATTCCTACCTAAAAAGATGATAAAATATGACATAATGTACCTGAAAAATATTCCTAAAGAACTAGCGGTTATAGTGGTTATGACCCATGAAATCCTATAGATGGGTTAATTTTAATGGGTGAATTGTGGTATGACGAAGCCATGAGATCTGGTCCACAATAATATGAAAAAATATTCCTGCCTAAATATAGGAGAAAATGTACGTGAAAAAATTTGCTAAAAAACTAGCATTTATGGTGGTTGATGACCTAAGTAATCTTGTAGATGGTTTTTTTTATATGGCTGACTTGTGGTATGATGGAGCCATGAGATCTGGTCCACAACAACATGACCAAATATTCCTACCTAAAAATATGACAAAATGTACCTAAAAAAAATCCTAAAGAACTAGCAATTATACTCGCTGATGACCCATGTAATCCTATAGATGAGTTCTTTTTATATGGATGCCAATGTTAGATGTGCAACACATGTAGAATGACAAGGAAAAAGTGTAAGAAGTAATGAAACCAAGAAAACAATTAACTATAATGGAGATGATGTAATTGGACATATTGTTGTAGGTCGTGGTAGGCATGAGTACCCGGAAGTCTAGAGTGATGGGGACATGCCAAATTTTCTTGAGTACCCAGATCTCTAGGGGGTTTGTATCCAAAAAAATTCCCTAGTCAAATTTTGGGGGGGGGGGGGGGGGGGGGGGAACTGTTAGAATTAACCTTGACTTTGGAATGATACTCTATAGCTACTAGGTTCCGCACATAGTTTTGTGGTCCATGGTACTATGTCGCTTGAATTTGTTTGGAAAGAATCCTATAAATAGCCTTATTAATATCCATTATAATGTGCCAATGGTTGAACAAGTGTGGGCTCTCTGACTAGTTTTGCCAAGGTTTTGCCCAAAGATTAATGAGATTTTGTTAGCTAGATTTTTGTCAAGAATTGAAGATTTCACAAGATATTTCTTGATATTGTTGGTTTTTTGTAATTTCTTTCGTATTATATTCATGGTTGTTTATCTTTCCCTTTTATACATAACAAGGTAGGTAGGTTTGTTTCTCCATTTTAAAGAAATGGAGATGTTAGTTCTTTTCAGTGATGATATGTATTGTTCTCGTATTGGTTTTCTGGAACTACAGTGGTAAAATGTTTTGTTGGTTAGTCCAGAATGGAGTTGAAAGCATTAGTTCAAAAGGGTCGATCTACATTATGTAACATATAAGTTGGAAAATTGAAGACATCAACGAGATCCATCACAATTTTCTTTCTTTAGCTTTTTCAATAAGAAAAAAACATTGTTTTTTGTATTGATGATTAAAACACAATACATATATCCTGGATATATATAGTGCATGTACATAGGAATCAGATACATATAGTCCAACCTAACATAAACATATAGATCCATATGTGCCAAATAAAACGTCATAAGAATGTATAGCATCAGTAGAAACATATTACAGCCATCATTTTCTTCTTAGTCCATATTAACGAAAATCTACCAGTCGATCATGTAATCATAGTTATCCAAACGAAAAAGACATGTCAAAAAATAACTAACACAATCGAGAGATTACTATCTAGGGAGAGGTAAAACGCTAGCATCCAGAATGGTTCCACCCATCTGAATCTCAATGCGGATACCATCCAAAGAATCCAGTAGTCCCTACTTGGACATCTTCTTGGCATTTTCATTAAACTCTCTGCTTATATGTTGAATAGTAGGGTCCCTGAACGATCTCCAAAGGATCTTAATTTGTTTGAGCCATCCATGTGGTTGTAGTTATCTAATATTCACGCAACCCTGAACATGGTTGATGATGGTCTGTGAGTCCTAGCATATGTGTATATTCGGAAGTTCAGGAATGTAGTGAACCATAGGAGTGCCCACAATTGCATAGCCCCCACCTTCATATTAGTGCCTCTGTGAGCTCCCTAGTGAACCAAGAATTCTTGTTCCATTAACATAACGATCCAGAAACCATATCCACATATGCCCCCGTGTGTCACAAGATCAAAAAATGCAGTTGGGTATGCATTCCCGGGGCCAGTCTTTCGGATAGATGGCCTTGTAGGTCTGATAGTGTTTTTTAGTGCAGAAATATACCAACCAATAATGAGATCAATCACATTTGACCCATCTCCCATATTGCCTTCAAATATAATACCTTTACTCCATCTCGAGATTCCCCAAAAAATAGATAAAGGGATATTTCTCCACTGGGGGGGTTTTTGACTCCACCAGTTCAGACAGTCTGTGATATCATCAAATGGATTTAAGGGGAAATTTATATGCCTCGCAACCTCCTTCCAGATCTGCAGTGAGATGGGGCATTTAAGGAATAAATGCACATTATCTTTCTCCACCATCCTGCATAATACACACAAACCAGGTTTCTACCAATTTCTCTCAATGTTATGTTGTTCTATGTAGCACAAAAATTTGTAGCACTCCGCAATCGGTACATCCCCTCTCTTCAAATTCCCAAGCCATCCAATCCGATCACCTTCCTCCTCCCTACAGATACCAATCAGCTTCATTTTAGACTTGATATGCTCCCATTCCCGCGCCTCTGGTTCCCCCAAGCCCATCTCCCCTACCCCCTTCCAGATAGGGATACCTCCCTGCCACTACCTAATGGCTTAGCTCTAGAAAAAAATGTGCATATCATTGATGTTGTATGAGTCCCTCCAAGGGGTGGATATCCTAACCCATAACCAATATATGATCAGTGCCAATCAGAATCCTATGCCTGGAACCAAAAATCCAGCATATGAGTTATGGAAAGCTTTGTCGGATTTTATTTAAATTGACCCATATGGTCAACCCTGAAAGTACACAAATGAGCTCCCTACGCATCCAGATAGTGAGCTATCTATCTTTGAGGTATTTATGTCTTGTAATATCCGTCGAGATGCCAGTAACAAATATGCCTCTCCATAGAGTTTTTTGCAATAATGCCCATCCAAAATGCCTCAAGTCTAGTATCCCCCAACCTCCCATGTTTTTTGGCAAAGTAATGGAAGCCAAACTAGTCAGACGATATTTGTGTTTAGAATTTGATCGTGACCAAATGAACTTTGCCATGATTCTGTCAAGTTTTGTGATAATAGTAACTAGGAGACAGTAGAGATGCGACCAATAAATCGCCAGTTCTGTGATGACTGACTGTGTGAGAGTGAAGCACCCACCCATAGATAGACATCTATGCTCCCACCCAGAAATATTTTTGTAAAAGCGATCAACCAGCCACATCCAATCATTAGTTATGTATTTATTAAGCTTGATATGAAAACCCATATATCTCATACCACCCTCCAAGCTGTAAGCCTCTAACCCAAATAATCTTTTGATATATGCAATATCCTCCATATTACCACTTCCATATAAAATAATGGACTTTTGTTGATTCATGAAGAGTCCTGTTGCATTCCCAAATTTGAAGAAGATGTGGTATATTGTCAACCATGTAATTCTAGTAATCATGCCCATAATAAGCACATCATCAACAAAAAAAAAAAACTATGTAATATTCTGATATTACGATCGAGAACTAGAGCTTCAACTCCCCCTCCGCCATGACCCCTTTTATATGTAAACTAAGTCCGTCCATAGGAAAAATGAATAACAATGGGGAAAGGAAGCATCTTTTCTCACCCGCAACCCGCCCCAAAGAAACGAGTGGGGTATCCATTAATGATCACTGCATATCGAACATTTGTCTTATCATCGTTAACCTTCAAGTTAATCACATTGTTCGTTCCACGCATTTCTTGATTGTCCTTTCAACGACGAGCCTGCCCGCCTACATCAAAACACAACTTATTAGTTTAGGAAAATTTATTTAGCCGGATTAAAGTGATGAGCTTAATATGAGAAACGCACGGAATATTGGAGAAAATAAACATTAACGCCTATTCCAGTCTATTCGATTTCCTTCACTACCTGCAGCAAATCGTTATTTAGATTATAAAATATCGAATAAATAAAAGCCTAATATTTTAGAATTTAATGGATAAAAGTCACATGATGTAAAGAAAATTTAAGCAATTTACTTACTATATTCATCAAATTTTTATCAATATCTATAATACTAGCAGTTGTCCCAAAAGGTATAAAGAGAGGCCGATAGGATTATTAAATTGGAAATGTTGAATTTTTCTAGAAGGAATTTTTCTAGAAGATGCATCTCACAAATGATGCTCAAAAAGCAGGTCTGCAAGTAGATTGAGTCTTGTTATCACTTAAAATAATACAAATGTCCTTGAACCAGTTGATTTCATATCCATAAATTAAACCACAGACAATCAGACAACCGTTGAGAGTTTACACTTAAGGGTAATATCATCGTATTTCGTTTTTATTTCAACAGAATTTCATTTTCAGGGTGTGCAATCCACAGTCAGGTATTGACATTGGCCAATCAAATTCTTCAAAAAAGGGGGTCCGAACAAAGAGTGTATGGAAAGGAAAGACACCTTTAAAAAAAGAAAAACTTTTCGTCATCTATTGCTACTATGCTTCACAAATGTTTTAACAGATTACAGTTCAAAGCTCCTAATAAATGAAATAGAATTATCCAAATAAATCAAATACATTCTTCTTGATCTTTTCTTAATTCAACTAACAAGAATAAGTAGCATTACATGATTGTGAAGCTTAATTAACCACCAAAAAGTGGTCGAATGGATGCTTTCCCGCATGTTTAGTTTCCAAGTAACGGCTTGTTATCATGTTTTTGGTGTTGCTCACGCACCTTAGACTGATATGCTGGAGGTGCAAGGCATTAAAGGAAAAATGTTTAAACCCTCAATGCCTATCTAATTCAACGGAGTTAAGTTATTGCTGTTACAGCAGACAGAATATCTGGACAGAAATACTTTGATACATACACACACTGCAGGTCTTCTAAGGCAAGTCAAATGGCTAGAAGATTGTAGAAGGGTCACCGGAGTCCAAATCATAAAGAAGCTGACACAGATTAGAAGATATCTCATAATATTTTCTGTTAGGTTTTAAGAAAAACTCAAATATAATCTTTTGCATACATCATCATATGTTACATCAAATCATTTGTATATGCTCTGCAACAACTGCCCGTGAAAAGGGGCATTGGAGAAAATTCCGGAAATGCAAAGCACTAAGTTTAATATCCAAATATTGCAAAAAAATAAAACCACTTGGTCCTAAATGGAGTAACTGAGATACAGGTCTAATTAACCCTGTTTTAACATTGCTCTCCCAACAAAAAACACTTCAAAATACGATCAGGAATGCCTTCCATTAGGTTGAATAAGTGACCAACCCCAGGAAGCTCATGATAGTGGATCCAAGGAAGCTTTTCACCAATGTAACGCTGCAAAGTCACCGGCACTAATGCATCCTCATCCCCTTGCCATATATGAACTGGAACATCATTGTTAGGAAACGGGTTATTGAGTTCCAAAGGATCAAAATCCCACTTGCCAAACATGACCATCAGGTCTCGATGTAGAGACTCAAACAATCCTTGCTGCAATGCTGCCTTCAAACGCTGCAGAGGCAAATGAATCAGTAAATAAGGAGAAAGCAACTCTTGGATCCAGAATCAGGCACAGTACCAGTATCTTGTTAATTTGGAATTCTTTGTCTAATCTTAGCATTGGTTTATTGAGAAAGAGAAAAGTCAATCAACCTCAAGCAAATTCCACAATTCAATTTCGTTAAGAACAGCATAGCATTCTGACTTGACTTTTGAAAACAAGCATATGCAAACAAGTGTAAATACATAGACAGCCTCGTCCATTTTAGCTAAAAAGGGCTCAGAAAGAATGAATGTTAGTGAAGATTTTTTGTTTGGGTCTTGATCTATACCTTATGTAAACCTGGGGAGACCTATGGTGGCACCTTTTTCGGATCTTCTTGTAGCTCAGACCTGAAGTTCAGAATTGTGGAAGAATAAAGTCACCAGGCCTTCTCGAACCTGCAGCTCAGACCTATACAGTGAAATATATCAGACCTGAACCTTGGCATATTCTGCATACTGTGCAGGACATCCACTCTACCTATGGAAACATCTTAGAAGGCATGTGGAACCATTTAAAAATCTTGTGCTAGCTTGGAGTCTTATGGACAGCATATTCTTACAGAGCCCAGGTAGAAGACCAGCAACCTTGACAATGTAATTTTGAGACTGTTGAATACCTATTAAATCGTATCTAATCTCTGGATCCTATGAAGAATCCTAATTGCTGGTGTATGGATGATTCCTTTAGACAGCTAGGTCGTACCCAAAAAGGTATATGAATGCCAGCGTTTCACATGTCAGGAACAATGCCACGGAGAGTATAATTCCCCAAGATGTGCATATATTTTGTAAGTAACTATTTCACAGAGCTGTAAAAAAACTTCAATTCGCATCCATCCTTCCCATACACTGAACATTAACCATTAAATAAGGATGTACTGACCTTTGGAAACAACCACCAATCCAATAGCACAACACTCTGATATAACTAACCCTAGCGAATTGCCAGATAATCTTAGAAAGTAACATGTTGTAGACAAGTGAAACACCCAATTCATAATCAAAGTGGAGCGACTTCAGATTGAAATATGGTTTTCTGAAGAAAAAGATAACAGACAAATAATTTAACAAAAGAGTAACCCCATGAAAGACCTCCTTCTGACAAGCTGTAACATGACTCAGATGTAAGATTATTACCTTATCCTAGAGCTTACAACCACAACCAGTAAATTGCAGTAGATGCATGCAGAAACAACAGGGAACTTAGAACAATTTCTTAATATAAGCTTCTGCCTTTGGGGCTACAGAGGTATTTTGAAGATACAGAATGAACAGTGACTTTACCTCTTTAGCCCCTGTTCTACACCCTCTGCTGAAACAGCTGTATAAAAGGCATCCCAAGTACACCATCCAAACCAGTCAACAATGCCAGG